>JBBMOL010003156.1:0-15000 GCA_037954665.1 Laguncularia racemosa | reverse complement strand
ACAGCAAAATAATTCTATTGATCTAAGGTATTATTCATCTAATAAGTACCTTGTGTCAGATTGAGAAATTTATGGCTCGAATCTTTGGATTCTCTTATTTATTACCTGTGTTTACTATTTAAGGCAGAAATTCCGTCCCCCCTTTGTTACTAAAAACTGAAAGAAACCTCAGAAACAGAAGAAAGGGGGGTAGTGGGGAGGAAAAGAAGGATGTAGAAATGAAACAACTTTCGAAAGGAAGGGGACGAAACAGGAAGAGGGGATTCACCGAAGAAGATCCTTTTTCCCCTTCCCTTTTTTCGGAAGAAAAGGAGGATCCTCCCGGACAAATAATCGATGAAAGGGAAGAGATCCGAGTGAAAGGAAAGGAAAAAACTAGGGATGTATTTACTTTAAAAGAGCTTCTATAAAGAGAACCCAGTTTCTAAAAACTTTTATTTTGGGTGGGAATAAAAAGAATTGAAGTAGTTAAAGGAAGAGAAAATTTGTATGGTTTGAAAAAGTAAAAAATTAATACAAAATTAATACAAAAACGAAATATAATAATAGATAAGAGAAATGCGACCAACCCCTACATTTTGATACCTGTCTCCGAAAAAAAACCCGGGAAAGGGGCCAAATCCATTTATAATTTTCCCTCAATTTTTTCGTGTATCAAAAAAATGAGTTAATTAGCTAATCTTTATTACCTGAATAATAGATTGTATATAAAACGTGTCTATTTAACCACGATTATATGACCATCATATATCACATATATTAATTTTGTCCCCCAGAATTCGATTAGGCCCCTTTTCAAAAAAAATTAATTAAATTCCAATGTTTTAAAGATGAATAAAGGGGCTTATATAAACAGATGCAATAAATATTCCTAAAAAGCTATACTCACGGAAAAACTTGGGATTTGTCACAATTCATACCAATCGAACGAATCGTTTTTGAATTTTTGGGTTTATGGCGGATTTAATAATTTCGATAATATATCCAAAGCGCCCATCTTGATTAAAAGGAATTCCTACGACTCCAAACTCCCAAGTAATAGCCCTTCACCTAAATGAAAATTTACATTGATCGTCCCATCATGTGGTTTAACTAATAGTCTTTGAGAAACCCAAAAGAGGAATAGTAATTAAGGGTCGTATCATATTTTTCCATTACTATCAATTTCATAATATGTCTTATTCCTAAAAAAGAAGTCCCTTTTCATTGTATTCATTGTTAAAAAAGTTAATAACGAAAATTCTTTTTTTTGGGGCTTCTTTTTCCCCCTAGAGTTTTTGAATAGAAAGAGCTATTTTTGACCACTGTACTATTTGAAAATGGAATGTCCTTTCAAAAAGATAAGTAAATAGATCCGAAACATATGAAAATGCAGTTGAATCCGCTGTACAACAAGCTATTATTGCAAAACTTTGGTGAATATAACCAATTTCTTAAGAAATTTTCTCTTTGGACCAAAAACAAGCCAGGGTGGAAAAACCACAAAGAGAAAGGTACCCACTAAAAAGCCCTTTTTTTGTAAGTGGTACTGCTTTTTTAAAACCTCCTTTAAAAACCTCAATTCTGACTTTTATCTGGAGAATATCCCACATTTGTTTTCCAAAAGAATGAATTATTGACCCAATCCTAAAAACAAAATGCTTTCGAATAAGCCATGAGTAATCAAAAATAAAATAAAGGGGCTCGATAAGACCCCCATCCTAAGTTACATTAGTAACCATTGAACATTGAAAAAATAAACTTCTTTTAATTTCTTTTGGCAAGACAAATACCCTAATTTACTGGTTTTTACCTTTTAAAAGATAAATTTCATTTTATAAGGATTTAAAAAATAGGAAGAAGTCAAAGCTACAAAAAAATTTCCCGGCTACCATTCCGGGGGAAATAAAAAGGAAAACCGAAATGGGATACCCTTCCATCGCATCGGTAACCCTCATTGTAAAAATCCCGCGATTTCAATTCACCGGCAAATAAAAGAATGGCACACAAAGTGAAAACTAAAAAATTAACCTCATTATTATAAATCAAGTTTATTTAATATTTCGACCAAACCCCGAAATTCAAAAACTACCCTTTAAACCAATAAAGACCTTAAAATTCCTAATAATAACCCAAAACCTTTTTACTCGATTAGTTCAAACGCTTTTGGACAAGCAGTAGCTGCAATGGGTTTCGTTGTGAACCAACCCCTATTAATAAATAAGAACACTTCCAACTAATTCCCAAAAAATATATATTGTATCTTTTTCGAACTAGAAAAACTAATCCCAACATTAAAGTATTGAAAAAACTCATAAAAGCAAAAAATCTTAAATACCCTTTGGGTCCATGGATATAATTGTCACTTAAAAAAAGAACCATAATTCCAACAGTTGGGTAATTAATATTAACATAAGGGGAAGTAAGTGAGACAATTAAGTGACCGAATTCTAAAGAAAAATCATTATTATGGTCCAACCACACATATTGATAGATGGAGTTTTCTATTTATTTGCTGTTAGATAAATAATCGAAAAAATAAATAACGAGATTAACAAAAAAATATAGGAAAAGCCCATACGGCGAAGATCTTTGTTGCCGTTGGAAAAAGTTGAAGTCCCATTCCGATAAATGGGAAACCCGGGAGTGGAAGGAAGGGAGAATCCATAAATATTGATATGTTTTCCAAAAAAAACAAATTTTTTTTTTAAAATTAATATTAATTATTTCTGAGTCAAGCTCCGCGGCTTTATCTTTTTTTTTTTTTTAGGTTCAATAAAAAAATCAAGATATGGAAAACTTAAATAAATTTTCTATTCTTAATTAATTGTGAATTTTTCTTTTTTCCCAAATAAATCAAAAAGTTGGGAATTGGTCAAATAGTATAATATGACCACTTAATTAAAAAAAACAAAAAAGAAAAATTAAAAAAAAAATTTATATTTCTTTATTTTCAATTTTGAATATACATTAAGTAACATTTTTGCTTTTATGAAAATAAAAAAAAATTGAATTTCAACTAAATAATTTTTATTTATTATGATTGACGATGTATTTACGATACGATAATTTAATTTATAATACGTAGAACCAAGGATAAAGAAATTCTATCATTAGAGTCTTCATACATTACTTTATTTTGAATAGAAATTTGAATTTTGATATGAATAATAGGCTGGCCCTAACTTGGCCCTCCTAAACCATAGTATAAAAATTTCTAGTAATTTTACTTTGTTAGTTATAATAATTAACTAATTCATCTGACTGGGTTGATTTTATTCCATTCCAATAAAAAAAAAATTAGTTTGTAAGAAAAATCTTAGCATTTATGAAGACTAGGATATCCCAATACCAACATTTCTTTCCATAGCAGAAAAAAAAAATTCTTAAAGAAAAAGGGAATTACTAAAAAGGGCTTTTCTAAAATCATGTATCCTTTGGTTTGGATTAGCTACAGTTTCATTCTAATTTTTTAAATTGGGAAACTCCATTCTTTTGAGCTTGACCAATTAATAGAAAAAAAAAAAGTCGTTTTGAATTAGGTGGGAAGGGTTTAGGGTTGTCTTTTTAAAATTTTCGACGTTAGTTATGGAATAAAATATGTAAATAGAAGCACAACAAAATAAACATGGATTTCAAAAAAAAACTTTTGTATTTTTGTTTTTCAATTTTTATTTCTATACAATATCTAAAAAAAAAAATATTGTTTGAACAATAGATGTTTTTTCACTTTCCACTAGAGAAATTTTAAAGTTTAAAAATTTTTCATGGCAGTTCCAAAAAAAACGTACTTCTATATCAAAAAACGTATTCGTAAAAAAATTATTGAAAAAAAAGGATATTGGGCAGCGTTTTGAAAGCTTTTTCGTTAGCGAAGTCTCTTTCGACGGGAATTCAAAAATGTTTTTTTGTGCGCCAAATAAACTAATCAAACGTAGATTATATTATAGTATTACAATCTGAAAATGGTCTACAGGTTTCCATTTTTCAATTTATGTTTTAATTCTGGGTGGGGATTTATTTTCCCCATCGGTTCTAGGGGTCATAATATTCAAATTAATATTCAAATAAATTAACTGAAAAGAAAATTCGAATAAGAAAAAAGTTTTTGATTTTTCCTAAAATTTGTTATTTTTTTCTGGGTCTAAATACTAAAAATCAAGGGAAAATTAATGGATTTAAGCTTAAAACTAAAATTATTTTGCACTTTCTGAATCAATATTATTTTTTGATTTACTATATATGTATTTATCTTCCCTTGCTTTCAACTAAGTCCCTTTCTTTCATTTAGTTAGGTTTCGGAATTTTTAGGTGAGTATATTGTAATTTCATATATGAATAATATGCTAAATTTGGAATAATCCAAACTGGATCCTTGTTGTAACGGAAAAATGGATCAATCTTTTACGTTCTAATTAATTTTATTCAAAAAAAAAATTGATTTAAAGTAAATTAGTGCAAATTATCTAAATAAAAAATCAAAAACTTTTTAGAAAGTTGTTAAAACCAATATAAAATTTTGGGTATATTCTAAATTGAAAATTTTCTACAGGAAAAAAAACTACATCCTAATAGTTAATACAAATTTTCTACAAAAAATTCACAAAATTTCCCTTTCGATCTCGCGATGAGCTGTGTGTGATCCAACAAAACTTTTTTTGTATTAAAATTCAGTTAAATAAAATGATTAATCAATGAAATTAGGAATGAAAAATTAGTTAGTTGAATTTGTATTAGTAAAAAAAAAAATTTGAAAAAAGAGAAGAATTTTTTGAGGTTACTCAGAATTGAAGTCATATCATTTATTTTTATTTACAAAATATCAATTTTTCAAATCTCTGGAAAGCATTAATTTTAGAAAACCCACTCAGTTCGGGACCCTTCAATTTGAATTTCAAATTCTAAATTTAAGAAATAAATTATTAAATTTAAATTTAAAAGAAATAATTTAAAAAATTTATTAGTGAAACGGGAAACCCTTTCAAAACGAAACGAGTTTTGCTCATCATTTCAACTTAAGTCAATTAATAAATATAAGATTTGAATGAATCCTTCTATCGACGATTCGTTAATAAATTTTGGTTATTTTTTTTCAAGTACGGCTTGTGAAATCGGTAGAACGTGCTCTTAGGAAGCAGTGTAGCGATTCGGTTCGAGTCCGTGTGGCGGCATGCGCATCTTGTAAAAGATACAATTAAGTCCTTATTGATTAAATTTCCCCGTATTGAATTTCGTAAAATTTAATTTGGTTTTTGTAAAAAACACTTTTTTAAGAATTTTGATGATATTTTACTTTAAAAATTTATATTAACTCATTAATCTTTTTCGTTTCGTTCAATTGTAATTACAATTTCTTTAATAACTTTATCAATCGATGAAATCCTAGGCTATATGATTCGTCAGAAAAAGGCGTATTAGAACCTTTTTCTCTATTAAACGGATATTAGTCACTCGTTGGATTTATTCGGGACATTTCCCATTAAGTAATTTATATGAATATTAATTTTTCTTATGGGTTTCTCGATTATTCATATGGTTTCCGTATTTCAAAAAGCATAAGAATTATTTAAGTCCAATATAAACCGCGCAGTACCATTTTTACCCATGGCTTTGCTACTCAGGTCTTTTAACTGAAATGCGTCAAGCCGAATTTTCAGTACCAGCTCTCCAATCACAGTGGTTAATCATGCACGTAAGTAGATGGTATGGGCTATGCAGCTCTTTATTGGGTCATTATTATCAGTAGCTCTTTAGTCATTACATTTCGAAAAATCATTAGGACTTTTTATTAAAAAACAATTTTTTTTTAAATGATTCATTTTCCTTTGCAAAATCAAATTATGAATCAAAAAAGTAATGTTTTTACTAAACACCTTCTTTTATTTTTCTTCTAAAAATTATTAACAAGGCTCTAACTGATTCAACATTAGATCATTGGAGTTTATCGTATTATTAGTTCTAGGATTTATCTTTTTAACATAGGTATTCTGTTCAGGAGCAGTATGGGTAATGAAGCATGGGGATCATATTGGAATTGGGACCCAAAGGAACTTGGGCATTTCTTACTTGGACTATATTTGCGATTTATTTACATACTCGAACAAATAAAATTGGGAAAGTGTAAATTGCGCCAATTGTGGCTGCTCTGGGCTTTCTTATAATTTGGATATGCTATTTGGATTCATTTATTAGGAATAGGGTTACATAGTTATGGTTCATTTAATTTTGTTAAAGTTATTCATAAAATCTATTGTAATTTCAAATCTTTTTTTTTACAGACCCAGTACGAATACAAATAGGAACAGCCTCTATAAACTATAGAAACTGTTCCATATGAACCGAAATTAAATATTCTTTTAATATAAGTAAGATAAGAATAGAATATAGGATACGAAAATTTCATGAAGAAAACTTCATGGAAACAGTCGAGAACCTTTGATCAAGTAGGGTGTGATTCAAAAGGTTCTCGCAAAGACATAAACCTATTGATTACAATTCATTTTTACTTATTTTTTGACTTAAGTGATAACTTAAGAGAAAAAAAGAATTCAACGAATAAAAAAAAATGAAATTCTTTATTCATGAAAACTATCGATAAAAATAACTTGGGGAAATATAATAGTTTAACCTTGTCAACTGATAGTGAGAGAACAAAACCCGGGAAATAATACAATACCTATTATTGGTAGAAGGAGAGGCCCGAAACAAATAACTCTCTCGGACCAAAATCAAAAAAATAAGAGTTTGGAACATTAAATAGCTTGTATCCATAGAAACATTTGGGCGTAACATACGATAATGAATAAATAGGAGGTTAATACATTCCATTGACCATTACAAAAGTAATTAGAATTTTTTTGTTATTTAAAAAATATTTTTGACTGTTGATTATTCCAAAAATACTACAATTCTGCATACTAAACCACTCATGCCTGGTCATGCAAGGGAAGCCATCGATAAGATACTGAACATCGTGAAGATTTTTGGGAGGGGAATATTGCCATTCCACCCATTTCGTTGAAATAAACAAGACGTATTCTATCATAACTACGCTCCGCTAAGAAAAAAAAAGAGCAGCGCCAATAAATCCATGAGAGTTTTTTGTAAAATGGCACCATTGAGGTCCTGTATGCCTTATAGATCCAATTCCGATAATTATGAAACCTTATGAGATACAGACGAATGAAGCGATTCTTTTTTTTAAATTTCGTTGACCAGATGATGGTGAAGCTGATGATTATTTGTATGCGCCTATTATATCAACCAGGGAGTAAATATAGAATGAGCGTGGGGGTAATAATTCCATTTGATCCGAACCAACCCATACGCTCCAATTTTTTATAAGATTCCGCTCAGAAGCATACAAGTACTATAATGTGCCTCCCCATGGGTATCTGGTAACCATGTATAGTAAGGCGTTATAATCGTTATTTGACAGCAAAAAAGCAATAAGAAATCCAATATAGAATATTATTTCTAGTGAAACAGGATTACGATTGATTAGTTAATGTTTCAAAATTTAATGTTGGTTCATGGAGCCATATAAACCGATACCCAGAACTCATATTAATAGAAAAATGGAACCTAGCGCAGTGTACAAAATAACTTTGTAGCTGAATACAGACGTTTTCTTCCCCCCCCACATAGATAGAAGTAGATAAATAAACGGGAATTAATTTCTAATTCCACATGATGAAAAAAAGTAAAAGGTCTCGAGAAGAGAATGATCCTATTTGACCGCTGTACATTGCTAACATCAGAAATGGAATAATCGGGTACCCGAGTAACTGGCCAAGCCGCTAAAATAGCTAAAGTAGTGACAAATCCTGTCAGTAAAATAGGTCCTATAGAAAGTCCATCTATTCCCAATCTCCAGTTAAAAATCAAAAAAAATTGATCCATTTATAATCCTCCGCTAGTTGAGTTAATGGATCGTCCAATTGGAAAATGTTAAGAGAATGTATAGGTCGTTAAAAGGGCTCAAAGAAGCTATACATATAGTATATATTCGAATTACCTTTTTTCCTCTATGAGGAAGAAAGAAAATAAAAAACCTGCCACTATTGGTAAAACTACATTAGGGTTTTAACCAAGGAGAATAATTCGTGGTTAAAAGACATAGATAAAGCTAAAACTTGGACCAAAAAACCCGTGCCCAAAATAAAATATGATATGAATATGATTTTTTTTTGAGTACGGGTTTTTTGTCGGTAAAAAAAAATAACTGTATTTCAAAGTGTATTTAAGTGGTTTTTTATGGAACGTATTTAATAGGCTAGACCCATGCTTCGAGTTGTTTCATGCCATAAATAAACTCGAACGCTCAAAAATCGGTTGGACAGGCAGATTCACATCTCTTACAACCGACACAATCCTCGGTTTCTTGGAGCAGAAAGCAATTTGCTCTCTAGCTTTACATCCATCCCCAAGGTATCATTTCTAATACATCTGTTGCGACAGGCTCGAACACATTGAGTACATCCTATACATGTATCATAAATCTTTACTGAATGTGACATTGGATCTATCAATTTGAAAATGTCATAAATCTTCGATCTAGTAAACTTGTAGTATGAATCAGATATTTGAACCAGATGAACAATGATTTTACCAGAATTTTTCTAGTCAATCGAATTCAGAATAGATTCATGAGATTGGCCAAGATACTTTGATTTCTTACCTTTTTATCAATTTACATATCATCATACATGCTAATTTAAATGATGACTATTCTAATTTCTATAATTAATACTACTTATTTATTCAAACAAATTCGATTGATTGATACAAGTGATTTTCTGTTACGTATAATTGATGAAACAATAGCCAACCCAATAGCAGCTTCAGACGGCTGCAATAGCTATAACAAAAATTGAGAAAATATCCCCTTTAACTGCCGACTATCAAAAAAATCCGAAAATGTTACGAAATTTATTTAACTGCATTCAGTATAAGTTCAAGACACATAAGTGCCCTTAACCATATTTCGACTCGTGATCAATCCATAGATACCCATAGAAAATAAATAGGCACTCAAAACATGTACATGTTCGAGTATCATTGAACAACTCCTTATTAATTTGGATTCATTTTTTAATATGAACAAGAATTCAACAGATTCAATTGCCTATAATATAACAGTCCAAAACAAAGGATTTATCCATGAAGGAGTCTTCAATCTTTCAAATTGAAATATAATTGAAAAAGAAATGGAGTTTGATAAACAGAACAAAGTTGAATGTGGATTGTGTTATGTTAATAGTGATAAAGATTTATCATTGACGAAGCAAGCAATTGCACCTATTAGAGCAACTAAAGAATTAGTGAAATGAGTTCAAATGGAAGAAAAAAATCGGTTGATAAATGAATTCCAATTTGTTGAATATTACCTATCAAATTTTGCTCTAGAATCTGGTTTGATTTTGTCGTCCAAATAATCGCGTACCAAGATGTATCTAGAATAGTAGTAATTAGTGAAATAAAAATACTTGTACAAACTAATGAAGTAATCCCATTCCAACAGTCTAAGATTCAAATCTTTGTCATATTCTGAACTATTCATGAACATAACAGCAAATAGGATTAAAACATTTATAGCCTCCTACATAAATAAGGAGCTGTGCAGCCGCTGACAATGGGAGTTTGATAAAATATAATTAAAGGATATACAAACAAGAACCAATCCAACGAAAAGGCCGAATAAATTGTATTCGTAAGTATATACCACTCCCAGACCTCCTAATATAAGAACTGATCCCAGAAAAACTAAAAGAAAGTCATGTATTGGTCCAGGCAAATCCATTTTATGTAAATATAAAAAAATCGAAATGTCTTTCATGATTTTATTGACCGACCGGAAATTTTTTATGATTTTATTCCTAATCTATTGAATTAAATTCGAATCTAATAGGTTAAAATTGATGTAAGGTACAATTGGTGGACCAATATCATTTTTCTCTTATTCGAAAGGAATGAAAAGGATAGTTTACTTTGAAATTATCTATTTCAAACTAATTACCTATATTATTATTACGTATACGATTTTCAATCTAAATTAATTTTCAATCTAAATTAAATAAAATCGCACTTCTCACCAACCAATCAAGAGTTGGTTGGAATCTATAGTTATTGGCCAATCAAGAAAAAAATAAAGAACTCATTCCTTAACTTTAGAGCAAATTTAACCTTAATAAGTCGAAATTACTCTTTAATCAAAGGCTTTTTTCCGTTTTTATTTGAGGGCGAATTTAAAATTGTTCGAATTGTATAATCGTCAATTACTGATATTGGTAAACGACCCAAAGCAATTTGATTATAATTCAATTCGTGACGATCATAAGTAGAAAGCTCATATTCTTTCAGTCATTGATAAGCAATTTGTTGGACAATACTCAACGCAGTTACCACAAAAGATACAAATTCCGAAATCAATACTGTAATTAAGCAATCGTTTCTTTCGAATACGAGTTTCCAATTTCCAATCTACAACGGGTAGATCTATAGGACATACACGAACACATACTTCACAAGCAATGCATTTATCAAATTCAAAATGGATTCGTCCGCGGAAACGCTCCGATGTAATTAATTTTTCATATGGATATTGAATAGTTACAGGTAAACGATTTGCGTGGGATAAGGTAATCATGAACCCCTGACCAATGTACCTTGCAGCTCGTACTGTTTGTTGACCATAATTCATGAACCCAGTTACAATAGGGAACATATCGTAAAGATTTATGAATAATTTGATGTTTGTTTCTTTCTCTTGTTTGAGAAAAGTCGTAAATATAGAATATCGTATTCCTTATTTCCTTTACAATGAAAAGAGTTGGGAAGAAGTTGTTAATAATAGATTACCGAGAGAAATGGGTAAAAGAAATTTCCATCCAAGATTTAATAATTGATCCATTCTTAGTCTAGGTAAAGTCCATCTTGTTGTGATAGAAATGAACAAAAACAAATAGGTTTTGGCTAATGTAATAAAAATACCAATTGTCGTTCCAAGACTGTACCTACTTTAATTATTTCAAATAGTTTCAGGAACGAATATGTAGGGAATAGAGATGTTCCAACCGCCCAAATAAAGAACTGTTACAAATAACGAAGAAACTAATAGATTTAAATAGGAAGCAACGTAAAATAAACCAAATTTGATACCTGAATACTCCGTTTGATAACCTGACTACTAATTCTTCCTCTGCTTCTGGTAAATCAAAAGGTAATCTTTCACATTCTGCTAGGGAAGAAAATTAGAAAAACGAGAAACCCTATAGGTTGACGCACACAATTTCCACCCCCAAAAAGCATATTTTGACTGGGCCTCAACTATATCAACTGTACTTAAACTATTAGATATATCATAGTCGTTGGTAACATCACTGTTCCTATCGCTATTACAGAACCGTACATGAGATTTTCACCTCATACGGCTCCTCCAAGGCCACCAATAAATCTAAGGACCGGTTCGATATTTTTTATGTTGATATGTTTGTTGATATGTTTGGAGTTATAAATAAATATATATAGATAAAATAGAGCAAAACCTTTCGAAGGTCCCGAATTAGACCAATGGAATTCTGTCTGCTATAATAATAACTAAAAAAAGACTTCTGAATTGATCTCGTCCTTTAATAATTTTCAATTTTTTTTTTATTGAGTAATAACTTAATTCTTCAATAAAATACTCCTTGTAAAACTACAATAGATATTTCAACCTATCTTTTTTCGATTATGAAAAAAAAAATTATAAAGTAGTTCATCTATCATGACACACGATTTTTATGAATATATGAAAGAATAAAAAGATCTTTTTATTTTTTCGTTCCTATTCTTCTTTCTTAACGAGGGGACTTAAAAAAAGGATTATTTCGTTCCTGATAGTCATTTTTTTAATCTGTGGATAGGAGGATACTCTGGATCGGAATCGTGGGGAGTACTGCTTGATCATTTCTACCAACTTAAAGCCCCAATTAGGATTCTTTTTTTTTTTTTATACAAAAAAATATCCTTTTGGATAATTTACCTAAAGAATCTCCATTACTAATCCTTTATGTATTTTTGTGTTCCTAACCATCCACTCATTTTTGTTCAATCACGCGTTATGGTAATACATAGAAACGATAATGAAAACTCTACACGGTTGATCTTTTGAACCCGCTTCAAGACAGGAATAACTAATCCCTGAATCTTGGGGTAAAGGTCTTGCTTATATTTTTCTTTTTAATTCTTGTACATAGGAAATGAGACTCAATCGTTTTACAGCTAATTTAGAAGCTGTTTTTTTCACTCATTATAACTATCGGATTTAGTTCATCGGCTTGAATGATGAATAATAAAATGGAGATATCTATTCAACTTATTTACTCAAAATACGGAATAAACAAAAGTTTATTGTTTTATAAACGAATCGCACGTAGAGATAATTGATAACACACAAAGAGTTAATGGTATTTCATAATAATCGATTTGAGTGCAGCGGCTCGTAGACCACCTAAAAAGGAATATTTATTATTTGATCCATAATCACTGACATAAGAAGTCCAACGCGGAGCAATACTTGAAATGGCAATCCATAAAAAAACACCGATATTGAGATCAGAATAAAACAGAGGTGATAGCTAAAAGGAATTACTAAATAACTTAGTTAAAATGGATATAACTGCTATAGATGGTCCTATACTGAATAAACGAGTATCTCCTCTAGACGGGAAGAAGATTCTCTTTGAAAATGAGTTTTGTTTCCATCGGCTAGAGCTTGAAGAATTCCCAAAGGACCGGCGTATTCAGGCCCAAATACGTGTTGTATTCCTGCAGATATTTCTAAATTTTCATAGGGACCGCCCGGAATTCCTTCTAGAGCCTGTTGAATAATTTTTATAGATTCCGTCATTTCACTGATTGGGACTAAATAACGAGCTAATGAATCCCCCTCTTTTTGCCACTGGATTTCCCAATCAAATTCGGCGGTAACATTCATAATGATCAACTTTACGAAGATCCCATGGTATTCCGGAAGCTCGTAGCATTGGTCCTGATAAACCCCAATTTTTTGCTTCTTCTCCGCTAATAATGCCCACTCCCTCAACTCGTTCTAAAAAAATAGGATTTCGTGTAATAAGGTTTTGATATTCAGAAACCGCTGTTAAAAATAATCACAGAAATCCAAACACTTATCTAGCCATCCATGAGGTAGATCGGCCGCGACTCCTCCGATACGAAAATAATTATGCATCATTCTCATACCGGTGGCAGCTTCGAATAGATCATATACTAATTCTCTTTCTCTGAAAATATAGAAAAAAGGAGTTTGTGCACCAATATCTGCCATAAAAGGGCCAAGCCATAATAGATGAGAAGCTATACGACTCAACTCTAACATAATTACTCTGATATAACTGGCTCTTTTAGGTACTTGAATATTACCCAACTGTTCTGGCCCATTTACGGTTATTGCCTCTGTGAACATAGTAGCTAAATAGTCCCAACGTGTTACATAAGGCAGATATTGTATAACTGTTCGGTTTTCCGCAATTTTTTCCATCCCTCTGTGTAAATAACCCAATATTGGCTCACAATCAATAACATCCTCACCGTCTAGAGTAAGGACGAGTCGAAGAACACCATGCATTGATGGGTGGTGAGGTCCCATATTGACCATCATGAGGTCTTTTCTTGTAGTTGTTCCATTCATAGGTTATTCCTCGATTCATTCTTTCATGAATTGCTGAAAACAAAAAGAAGTTTATCAAAATTTAAGATTCAATATCTAATAAATCAAATAATTCAAGTTACTTCTTTAACGAGTTTTTGATTCCCGAATATCCAGTTGACTAATTAATTCTTTATAACGGACTCTATTTTTCTTTGAAAAATAAGACAGCAGCCGTTGGCGTTTTCCCAGGATTTTCCGTAGACCTCTTTGAGATAAATAGTCTTTTCTGTGCAATTCCAAATGGGAAGTAAGTCTTCGTATCTTATTGGTGAAACTAACTATTTGAAATTCAATAGACCCCCTCTTTTCTTTTTTTTCTTCTTGTGAAATAACTGAAATGAATGAATTTTTTATCATAAAACGAAATCTTCTATCCTCTTTTTTTACTAATAATAAAAAAAAAAGAAGTCAATTTTACCGATCAGTAAGAATAATGACAGTTTGGTATACACAAAAATCTTAATTTCTTTAATTCTCAAAATTTTATCAAATAAAATGAATCAATTCAATTTATTTTTTGGATAGGAATATGAAAGGATGATATATTTCTACACTTCCAAAATAAAATTTGAACTAACTTTAATAAAAAAAGAAGAATTTTTTAATTCATTTATTATAAATCTAATGGATATTGAGACATGCCTTCTATTAGTATAGTATTCATGTATCAGAATGGAATGTGTGCATCTCTTTCTTTGATATATCCAATATGGGAGTCTGTGAGATAATGTAAAAACATATCATTAATGAATTTGAAATCGCGGATACATATGTATCCTTACCATACTGAAACGGCTTCCATTATTGGTATGAAACCAATATCGATTCATACAAGCTAAATCTTCTAATCGATAATTAGGCCAAAGAAAGAACTTTAATTTAATTATTTTTTTTTTATCTTTATTAAAACGTTTACTTTTATACAAGATTTTACCCCATTTTTTGTTTTTGACGTTATTGCACATAACATTTCGAGTCCGTGAATTGAAACAAATTAGAATTCTTAATTCTCTACGCCGTTTAGTGGATAAAATTGTTTCAGGAACAAACAAATCATAATCATTTTTGTTTCGATTTTCAATCATTCTTTGATGTTTTGTAAGGGATTTCTCAAAAGGGTTCTTATCAACATACTTTCTTTCTCGGTATCTTTGATTAATTAGGGACTTATTCTTATGAACTAATGAAATATTTATAGTTTGATACATAATAAATTGCCCGTCATTTTTTATCGACAAACGAACTGGTTCGATAATTAATATTCCTTTTTTTATCAATTCGTTAAGAGTTTAAATCCTTTTGAATCA
>JBBMOL010003155.1:0-18064 GCA_037954665.1 Laguncularia racemosa | reverse complement strand
CATTTTGTTCTAGGTTAGTTAGCCCACATTGGGGCACTTGCTTAAACATCCTCTCTTAGGGTCAGCCCACAAGGGCACCTTTTTGAGACGTTTCTCCCTGCCATAGGTTAGGTCAGCCCACAATGGGGCACTTTCCTAAATATCATCGTCTCAAGGTCAGCTTGTAGTAGGGCACCTTTCGAAACATTTCTTCCCTAGGGTCGCGAGTCTAAGAAGACGCTTCCCACCATAGGTTAGTCAGCCCACAATGGGGCACTTCCCTAAATATCTCTTCTCATGGTCAGCCTGTAGGGGCACGTTTCGAACATTTCTTCCCCAGGGTCGCAAGTCTAAGAAGACGCTTCCTACCATAGGTTAGTCAGCCCACAAATGGGCACTTCCCTAAATATCTCTTCTCAAGGTCAGCCTGTAGAGGCCCCTTTCGAACATTTCTTCCTCAGGGTAGTGAGTCTAAGAAGACACTTCTCACCGTAGGTTAGTCAACCATTAATGGGGCACTTTCCCAAACAAAAATGTCAAGCCTATAGGGGCACATTTTGAATCATGTCCTCTCGTTGTAGGTTAATTAGCCCGCGAAGGGGGCACTTTCCTAGACACCTTTATTTGAAGTTAGCTCAAAGGAGCACTTTTCGAATCTATCGATCAGTTAGCTCAGAGGAGCACTTTTCGAATCTATTGATCAGTTAGCTCAGAGGAGCACTTTTCAAATCTATCGATCAGTTAGCTCAGAGTAGCACTTTTTGATCCTCGATTAGTCAGCTCAAGAAGAGCACTTTCAAATCCATCGATTAGTTAGCTTAGAGGAGCACTTTTCGACTCTATCAATTAGTCAGCTCATAGGAGCACTTTTCAAATTGTCGATAATCGATTAGTCAGCTTATAAGAGCACCTTCGAAGGAATTTTCCCAAAGAGTTGCTAGTCTAGTCAAAAGCTTCTGTTAACAGGTGGCCAGCTCATAAGAGCGCTTCCTAAGATAATTTCCTTTTTTTAAAAGGTTCCCCCAAAGTCTGTTTAAAGATCCCCTTCCTAATCATCAGATTTTCCCACTTACAAAAAACATACCCCAAACAATTTTTGAGATTGTTCTTTTTGGGCCAATTAGTCACCCCAAATAGACCCACTTTTTGTAATGAATACTTTTAATTCCCAAAGATTTTTAAAAAAGGACCTTTTCCTAAGAAATTACTCACCATCATAAAACCCACTGTGGGAATATTAGCTCATGGAGCTTTTTTCCCATAGAGCCCAAAATTTCCCAAAGATAACCACCCCAAAACCAACCCCTTTTTATCCATTTAATAAAGAGGCCAAAAATGGGTCTTTCTTGTCTTTGTAGTTAAGTTTTCCCAAAACTTTACTAAAAAGGGGGGAAAAATTTGTAAACATCCTATTTTTCCCCTTAAAAATAAAAAATAAATTTTTTAAATTTTTTTCCCCATTTTTTTTAATTTTTCCAAAAAATATCCCAAAAAAAAAGGGAAAAAAAATTCAAAAAAAAAAAAAATAGGAAAGATCCTAAAAAATTTTGGAAAATAATTGTTTGGGGAATAAAAAAAAAAGGATTTAAAATGGTTTTTAAAAATTTTTTGGGAATTTCAAATAAAAAATAAAAATAAATAAAAAATGGCATGCTTATGTAAAAATTTATGCGTTTTAAGATTTAAAAACTGAGATTTGACCCAACTCATTTGGGCCTCGAGCATTTGACCTGGAAAGCGTTGGAGGAAGGCAAAAAATGGGTTTGATTTTGCAGCAGCCCATCATGTGCCATTTTTTTTTGTTTTGTCTTTAGGCTCCCCACGTGGGCAGCATATAAATTTGGTTTGGAGTGAGGCATGTGCAAAGGCAAAAATGATTGTCTTCCCCCTCCAAAACCAGTTTGAAACCGAAGGAAAAGAAAGAGAAAAAAAAGGGGAAAACGAACTTTAATAACGAAAAAAAACCCGGAAAAGGAAATTGAAGTTTATCAAGTTGTTGCTATGGATCAACAAAAATTACCATAAAAAGGGTTTTAAATTTTTTTTTGGAAATTAAATGAAAAAAATGAAAAAAAAAAAAATTTAAAACCCACGAAAAGGAGGGAAAAATCCCACTTTTTTTAGGTTTTCCCAAAAAAAAAAGAGGAAATCAGGGTTTTAAACTAGTGGTCAAAAATTGGGGATTAATCTCTAAATTTAAAATCCAAATTTTAATTTTTCCCCAACCAAGTTGGGTGGCGACCCCAAAAACAAAAATAAAATTTCCCTAACTCAAGTCGATGTTCTATATTGGGATGAGATAGGGCCCCTTAGTATATTTTGGAATTAGGAATGGGAAAATTTTTGAAAATTAGACCTGAAATAAAATTTTCTTTTTTAACTCAGACAAAAATTTTGCGCCATGGTCTACTCAAGGGGTTTCCCAATACCCCACATTGGATTTTTAAATTTTTTTAAAACCCCCCCCCCCCCCCTCCTTGAACATACTCATTACATTTTTTTCCCCCTTTTGTTCAATGTCTAGAAAATGCAAAAAATAACTCTTCCCATGTATTTGTTCTAGTAAAAACCCTTTTCCCTTTAAAGAAAACCCTTTTCTTTTTTCCCAAAAGTATGAATTTAAAACATCACCATCTCTCCCCCTGTTGGCCCAAAAGGTTTTTCCCAAAACCACAAAAGGTTTTAAAACCCATAAATTCAACTGTTTTTTTGGCCTAAAAATTGAACTTCGTTTTTGATCTTTAATTCTTTAGGACTCGAAAAAAAGCCCTTCTACCTTTTTCCTCCCAATAAGGAAATTTCTTTTACAAGCCCCTTTCCCCCCGAAGGCTTTGTAAAATTTTTAAACAAACTCTAGGACCTTAGGGGGTTTTTGAATTCAGATTAGGAAAAGGTCCTCCTAAAAAAGTTTTCATCCCTTTCCCCCAAAAAGATTAATCTCCCCCTAATCCCCTACCCCAAATTTTTTCCAAACTGCTCATTCCCTAGTGCATCTTTAAAGGGGCCCCTATTTGGGGGGGGAAAGGGCCTATTAGGGGAAAACAACAACAGAAATGAGCTTTTTCCAAAAAAAAATTCTTTTTCCCAAATTGCAAAACCCCCAACCCCTAACCCCCCTTTCCCACTTTTTTAACCAACCCAAAACAAACCACAAAAGGTTTTAATTTAATTTTTCCCCAAACCCAAAATCCAAAAAATTTCCCCAATTAAAACCCCCCCACACAACCCCCCCCCCAAAAACCCAAAAATTTTTTTCCCAAACCCCCCCAACCCCCTAAAAAATCCCCCCCCCCCCCAACCCCCCCAAAAACTTACCCCCAAATTTTTTTTAAAAACAATCCACAATGATTAATGGAACACGACACAATTCATGTAATATATCTAATTTCAAATCAAAATCAACAATTGAACAAGTGAATGGCATAAACCCTAAATTCCAAATCAAAATCAAGACTCCCACACTAATTCCCTTCCTTAAACTGTAGCTCTGATACCAAAAAGATGATATGCCAAACCAATTTCAATCAAATAATCCTAATTGATGAAATAATTAAACAATTGTTTTCTAAATAGCATAGATCCCTGTTTTGAATGTGGAAACCCTAATTTCCATATAACAAGAACAAAAATGAAATTCCCAATTCTTACCAGATATGATGCACTAGTAGAATAAGGAAACAACTTGTAGTTGTTGATGTTACTCATAGCAATCCAAGCCCTACTTACCACAACCTTTAAAAAGGAATTGATAAGAGTGTATGAAATAAGAGAGAAAATTCCCTTTCTTTCACGTGATGCTTTTCCAAAATATCACAAAAGTGTCTTTTGGTTGTCCCACCTTACAAGTATTTATGGTAGTCCCTAAATATGGAAAAAACAAGCATAAGAAAAATAAAGAAAATAACATAGTACATGGCTGATCTTTATGGTTCAATTCAGTTCAACAAATGGACCATGAACCTTCTCTAACCATGTGCTAATTAGTTTAGTTGCCATCCTATAGTACTGACAAGTGCACTTGATTAAATATAAAACAATCATATAAAATGATTGAAGATACTATGTGAATGTCTTTCGGGTTCATTTGCTCAAAGAGGACTCTCAATGTTAAATTCTGTAGTCCTTTAGCTCTTTGCTCAAGTAATGGATCCTGTTATTGCATTGGTTGATTCCCATCAAGTATGTTCATGATGAAAGCCTGAAATTGATTGTCGAGTGATGTTTTGGAGGGAACGTGGTAGATGGGTATTATATGGTAGATGGTTTTCTATATAAGTAGGAAAATTGTGTATACCTATGGTTCTATTAAGGAATTGTTGGTCAGGGAAGCACATGCTGGAGGGGTTATCTAAACATTTTGGTGAAAAGAGAACCTTAAAGTTGTTAGAGGAAAATTTCTACTGAAGGGGTTTGTTAAAAGATGTCCATAAGGTGTTTAGGAGAGATGTGGTGTTTATAAGAGGGCGAAGGGAAAGAAGGGAGCTTGGGGTGAATTATGCCTTTACCTTTACTACACAGCCTTAGATCGATATCAATATGGATTTTATCTTGGGTCTTCTTAAGGACATGAGAGGCAAAGGACTCCATCATAGTGGTTGTTGATCGCTTCAGCAAAATGTCACACTTTGTACCTTGCCACAAAACAGATGACACACTTTTTATTGCTAACCTTTTTGTGCAGAAAATTGTATGATTACATGGTATTCCCCACAGCATAGTGTCTGATAGAGACACTAAGTTTCTCAGTTTCTTTAAGAAGACGCTTTAGAAGTGACTTGGTACTAAACTCATGTTAGTACATGTGTCATCCACAAAAGATGGCTAGACAAAGGTTGTCAATCGTACTCTCGGTGCTTTACTAAGAGCAATAGTTGGCAAAAATCTTACCAATTGGACTTATGTCTTCCTATTATTGAGTTCGCTTACAATAGGTCAATCATAGTTCAATCGGTAAGTCTCCCTTTAAAGTCATGTATAGCTATAATCCTACCTTTCCATTGAAATTAATAGCTAATCTGGCAATAAAGGAGGAAAGTTTAAGTGGAGTAGAGCATGGAAAGGAGATTCAGAAGCTTCAATTAGGCTTCTAAGTATCTTAAGAAAACTCAAGAGCAGCAGAAACTTCAAGGCACAAAAACAAGAAAACCAAGTTTTATAATCCAGGTGATTTAATTTAGATTCATCTCAACAAGGAAAGGTTTCCTCACAAGAAATCACTGAAACTTTCACCTAGACCAGATGGACTATTCAAGATTATTAAAGCGCATCAACAACAATGCTTGGAAGGTGGAGCTACCAAGAGAATACAACATTTCTGCTACTTTCAATGTTGCAAACTATCACCTTATTCATCAGAAGACCTTCATGAAGAATCATCAGATTTGGGGGCAAATCTTCTACAAGCTCAAGGAGATGATGGGAATCAACCCTTCCAATTATGGGACCACTCGCTTGAGCTAGAAACCAAAGGATTATAGAACCTTACATTGAGGGTTCTACTTAATCAAATGGAACCTAAGGAAAATCATATAGTCTCTTCATACATTTTGCATGATTGTTTTATTTTCAATCAAATATACTTGTGATTGCTTTAGGACAACAATGATGATTCAAGAACTGTGGTGTACTATTTAGGTTGGCCATCAAGGTCGGCGGTGTAGCTAAAGAGGCTGATGGCTTACTCCTTTAAGGCCAATGGCTTACTCCATCCAAGGTCGGCGGCTTACTCCATCCAATGCTGACAGCTTTCATTTAAATCAGTTTATGTCAAGTTTGGTTGCAAAGCTTTGTATCTTTATATGCATTTAAGGATTGAAAAACATACATATTATGAACCTTTGAAATATACGCTTTGAGTTTTCCTCTTAACTCTTATCAATCCTAGGATTGTGCCGAGTGACAGCATCAGGATTTTTGTGTATTGTATCAACCGTTTCGTGCTAAGACTAATCCTTTTGCTAGTGCATAACATCTGGCAAGGGTTTAAGCTTTGCTTGTTATTGTGTTTGATTTGTTCAGATTGATTGTTGTGACTATCAAAATTGGAATTGTGATTGTTGGATCTTGAAATTGGAATTAAGCACATCATGAATAGGGTTATAGGTTTATAGTAAGAAAGCTAGGGAGGTTGGTTTTAGAAATGAATGTGGCTAAAGGGTTTGATATTGTTATGATTGTAAATAAGACCAATGAGTTAATTGTTATATTACTTAGTCTAGTTCTAAATTTTTTTCTAGACTTGCTTTTACTTGATGAAAGGGGATATAGTTTATGAAACTAGTTGAATTGTTGATTACATTGTTGGGATGCTTTTTAGTTAACTAGTTTTGTTCTTGATAAGATTGAGCAATGCCATGTTCACATTTTGTATTAATTTTTCTTTCCTACACTATGTTTTTAGTCTGCATGATAATATCGAATTAAGTGTAGGGTGAAGGAGTTTATTTGCTTAGCAAATAATTGCTTGTGTTTTATATTTCATGAAATTGCCAAGAATTAAACATTTAGTTGGTGAGAGGAGGGTCTAGTGTAAATGAGAAGAGCAACAGAACCTAAGATAATCCACATAGGTCCTAAGAGCATAACAAATTCTCTCATTTATAGATTAGAAGCAAAGAAGTGATATTGTTTAACTCCAAATAAACCATTCAAGTTATCGCTCTACATCAATTAGATTATCTTAGCTCAGCCATGGTTCAAAGAATTGTAAGGCAGCTAATAGTTTTGGTGGACTTGATTGATTACTATCTATACAAGAGCCTACTTACAAGGGGTTACATAGGAGGTTTCCTCACTAGTTCAAGATAGAAAGAGATCATAATGACGTCTTTTTGGGTAAATGTCTAGGTATACCATATTTCTTGTGCTAATTTTCTATGATGATGGACTTTTATGATGACTACATTAGAGACTAAGGAATATTCAGAGCTTCCAATGGCACTTCCTAGGGTTTGAGTGAAGGGGCTATTTAGAGGCAGCTTATTCATGAATAAAATTATAATATAAAGATATCTAAGGCTTCCATTTTATAAACCCTACTTAATTGATTGGTGTTAGCCTATGATTTTATTGGGAAAAGGATAATAGTTTTGTGTCATCACTTTAGTTAAACATGATCTATCTACATAGCATGGCAAAGTGTTAGGCACATTAATTTAGGAGTTAAATTGGCATTTTACCTATGTATTAAGGAAGATCTTAGGTTGCAATTATATGTGTAAGACTTATATCATCTGATTGCGTGAAGATATTGGTCTTGGGTATTTTGATGGTTATTTGCCGGTGTAAAAAGGTCCAAGGATCATATAAAAAAACCTATGTAATAAGATTCCTTACCAGCCATGAAAGTCTAACCTCAAGTAGATCTAGATGAGGATAGGAGGTGATGGACAAGAAGAGATTGTTCTAGTTCCACATCCTTAGGATATTTGCCTTCAATTCCACACATTGGGTGTCATTCATCTAAGGTTTTCAAGTATTTAACAGATTTTTGTGCCACTTGTTTGGAGGCGGGATAGAGATGTTGAAGGAGAGGGGGGGGGGACAAGTTGTTGGAGTTGCTTCTCGAAGGCTAAAGGACTCTAGATGCTGCTGAGCCACCCAAAGACATGGAAGAAGAAGAAGATGAATGAGAAGAAAGTGAGTGCAAGATTAAGGATGATTGATGATTTTAGATGGTTTGATTGTATTTTTCTTTAGATTGATTTTGATATCATGTATTCTATTGAGATTCATGTGATGCCTAGTTTAGTAGGTTACTTTGTTTGGTTTGGCTGGATTGTAGCAAGATTATACAAGTGAAACTCACGTTTAGTTTTCATCATTTTTTTCAGTTTTTTTTGTATGTTGATATTTTTACCCCTTTTATTTTTTATTTTCTTGTCTTGTAAGGATTGCAAAACTGGAAATAGACATAGAAAAATTTGACAAGAAAATCAGCATTGAAGTTTATAAAAGTGGGGGATAGTTTTAATTCTCTTTTCCCTTTTTCCTCTTTGGTTTCTGATTTTGTTTTTGTCTATATATATATATATATTTATGAACATCTTTTAGTTGAATTTTTTTAATTTTTCTATAGCTTTTGAATTGATTATTGATGGATTTTTTGCACATTAATGGAGTTCAGTAGTGAAACTATGTAAGGTTTAGTTTTTTACCAATATTTAAAGCTTAGATTTGAGACTTGGAATTAGGAGGGAATAGTGTTGATTAGGAGTTTAGTTGTTTGTGTTTTTGAAGCTCGCTTTAAGCATATACTCATTCTTTAGAAATTTCTAGACACAAAAATCTTTGTAAATGTATAATGAGGAATTTGTTCTTGGAAAAGATTTCCTTAAAAATTGTTAAGTTTGGTGCTAAAATAATAAATGTGAAATGTAATGAATAAAAAAAAAGGGTTTAGAAGTGAGCCTTGTTTGACTTGAGTAATTGATTCCGTAGGGTGTCCTATGGGGACTTACACCTGTTGACATTGAATGATGAGCTTGGGAATCATCAATAAAAAGTCAATCATGGGTCAAGAAAAAGGTTCGAGGGAAAACTAAAATAAATTAATTAATTAATTAAAGTGGTGGTGGTTCAAGGAGTATCCTTAAACTTAGTCAGCCTAAGGTTACTTGGCTTAGGATCTTATAAAATGGCACCGCTTTATTATTTGAATTGAAAAAAGGGGTGGTAGGTAACCTCCTAAAAAAAAATCAATTTAGTAGGGGAATTAATTAGGGGATAAGTTGATGTGACATGCATTTGCTTTTAAATTATTGTGTTTAGAGAGATGGATCAGCGGGAATGTATACACTTTAGTAAGTGTACAAAAGTTTAGATAACTCATTCTTGGCTAAGTAATGTTAATCTTGATTTTAGGTTTATAAGTCTTTGGTTTAAGGATGTGGTTAAACCTTAGTTTTCATTGGTTAGTTGTTTAAACTCTAGTAGTTTAGAGTTTTGTAGGACATTAATTATAATTGAGTTAAAGCTATGTAAAAAATTAAAAGTTTGCTAGGATTTGAACTCTTGAAATATTTGAATGCAAATCATAGAAGAATGTGTCTCTTGAGCTTTGAGTGGATTATGTGATTGTTATCATTTAATTTCTATTTAATAAGTGTGTTTAAAGAAATTGTTGTCCTTAAGAGCTTTCATGATTAATTTATTTTCTTAAAAAAGCAGAAAGTTTAAGTCTGTGAGGAGTTTGATAGTCTTTTAATTGTATCTATTTTATTAGCTAATTTTTATAATAATCCTTGTTATATTTTGATTTTTAGGGATTTAAGAGTTAATTTGAAATAAAAGAAAGAAATTTGGGGTACATGTGTTTACATGATTTAGAGCTAAAATGAAGAAGAGTATGAAGCTTATGAGGATCAAGCAATAGATCATCACCCATGAACTTCAACCATGTTCTTATGAAGAAAGAATCTTAATTAGAGAGGAAAATGGTTACGTTCATTGCCATATGAACCTACTTTGTGAACTTGTAGTTTCACTCAAAGATTGAATTTCAAAGCCGAGAGATTCACGGTTGGATTCATCGGCCATGATCACCACTTTTTCTTTGTAGTATTTTACTAACTACTTAAGGATTTGAAGAGGTGGGAAAAGGGGGACTTTTGGCCTTTTTGGCTTTCCTTTCAGAAGTGACATAGGATTGGGAAAAAGCAGTGTTGTAAGATGAGAGATTAGAGTTGTAAGAGTTTTTTCTTGCTTATGGTTTTATTTTGTTTTGACTGTTAGCTTTTTTATCATGATGATAATTTAAGTTCTTATGTGTCTAGACTTATGTATAGCTAATATTGCCTGTGAATGTATTCTTTTTAGTCAATGAAATATATATTCTTGCCATTCAATTATGTGTGCTTTGTTCGATTGAATTGAATTCCTAAAGTATCGATTTAATTATCTTATATAAATATCGAATCCATTAGGTTCAGAAATCGTATGTGTTAATGAGATTTTCACTAATTGAAATGTGTTACATGTAATCTTAAATATTAAATTGACATCTAATATTATACTTATACGGTTGAGAAAATTGTATGTGTAATAGATATTCATATTGAAATGATGTTACATGTATCTTAAAAAATAAAATGACATAAAATATTCTAGATTAGAGTCAAATCTAATAGTAAATTCACAAAACCGTAATGCAATCTTAAAGGTTTTAATTATGAAGAGACTCCAATTAATCAACCTAGGATTAAATATTAGTATTCTTGAAAAATTTATTAATATAATTAAGGAATTCTCATGGTCTAAGAATGTAAATATTGAGTTTGCTTATCTTTGATAGGTTACATGATAAATTCTACGAAAAACAATGTTTAGATACTAGTCTTTTGCATTTTGGTCATTTGATTATTATTGCTTTTGCTTTCCTATTAATTAAACTTATTAGTTAGAATTTTTAATATTTTTATTTAGTTAATCAATTATAATTTTTGTTTAGATAATTAGAAATAGGTTAGTACTAGTATTTATAGTCTTTGTAGGATGACACTTGATTAATATCCGTATACTTTATAAATTGATAGGTGCACTTGCCAATCATGTTAGGATAGACTAATAGTATCAAGATGCTTGTGAGTATGCTTTGCTTATCATACATGTGCTTGTGATTATATGTACTAGGCTATAGTTCACCCTTATGGGATGCCTTTTTCAAGTACAACATATATGAATTGTAAGTTTGAATATAGACTTGAGATCGGGATGAATGCTAGTACAAGAGAGTGATTTTACTATACAAATAAGTTGTATAATATAGATTTATGTGATTAAAATTTTAAATATCATAAATTATGGAGCTGTAATTACGTAAATTGAGTTAATACTTTGAGAATGTGAAGTGCATTATGATTGTGTGAAATGTGGATTTGGAGTATTTTTAAGCTTTAATGTGTCTATGTTGAGGTATGGGTACATGGCGGGTTGTTACATTGCAAGTTAGGGGTGTTACAACTTAAGTGTGGTTAGCCATGACCATAGGTCCAAGGATTGAAGCTTAGCTCTTATACCACTTAAATTATAACAACCTAAAATTTGGGACGTGATAACTCAGCACGTATATATATATATAATATAGATATGCAAAGACTCAAAACCTACTATGAACCATATTTAGTTCATATAATTTGCTAGCACATAATATTTAATCATACATAATAATGGGGTAATCAAGTGAAACTTACATTCCACATCTCCTAACTAACGTATGTGGCTATAGGAATCCCTTATAGTAGTGATGGGGAATCAAAATTCGTCAAGACCTATCATTAGGGCAAGAGCCAAGGATTTCAAATCTTGGCGATGAGGACCCATTTGAGCAAATCGACCTTGGAATTATTTATAAATTAACATCTTTTCTATTATTCTTGTATTGTGTTTTCCAACAACCACACTTATTTAGCTTCACAGGACGATGGAAAAACTCATCAGACTCGTTATGGGTTATCCATGGACGACCTAAACCAGCGATAGTTGGGCCGACGAAACCTATAGAAAGCTAGCATCTTGAAGAATAATTTTTATATATTTGTTATTTTTTGGGGACTATTTATTTTGTAATCTTTTTGGGACACTTTCATTTTGTTTGTAATTCTCATTTAGGACCGGCTACCCAAAAAGTGGCATAGTTGTAGGGTTGGATTGAAATCTTCTTGGCATCATTTGATTACATTTGTAATCAAGTTGTTTTTCCTAGTTAATTGGTATTGAGCATTTGTTGTTTACTATCAATTGTATTTAAATTTTGAACCATGTTTGTATTCGGTGAAAAGGGGATTTTTTGAGTTGAAAATTTGTTGTTTTGTGTATTATTCCATGGGTTTACAGGTGATTAGTGTTATTTTTGGAAGAAATTATCCTTGTGGAATTGTAATTGCATCTTTGAGTATTTGGATCTCATTACATTTCACTAGGGTTTACGCAATTTTTCCCCTTTTGATCCGGTTTTGATTTTGAGAGTTGAAGTTTTTTCCTTTAGTTCATTTGCATGTGCTTAAACCTTGGTTTTAGACACATCAAGTAGTCTAAAGAACTAACTAAACTAAATAATAAGGGTCTATGCTAGCAACTTGCTAACACTCTCCAAACTATCCTAAGCAATTCCACACTAAGGGGTCCATGATCCTCTACAATCACAATCTAAACAATAAATCACATATCTTCTTTAGAAGTCATATAGTTATTGCCTCAACACTTTATAATATAATATAGATATGCAATGACTCAAAACTGCTATAAATCGTATTTAGTTCATATAATTTCTAGCACAAAATATTTAATCACTACATAATAATAACGTAATCAAGTCCACTTACATTCCACATATCCATAACATAACATATGTGGCTCATAGGAATCCACGTATATTAGTCTAAAGAACTAACCATAACAAAAATTTTAATAAGGGTCTATGCCTAGCAACTTGCTAACATTCTTCAAACTATCACTAAGCAATTCCACACTAAGGGGTCCATGATCCCTTACAATCACAATCTAAATAATAATTCACATATCTTCAAGAAGTCATCATAGCTATCCCTTTAGCAACTTGCTAACACTTTTCAACTATCACTAAGCAATTCCACACTAAGGGGTCCATGATCCTCTACAATCACAATCTAAACAAAAAATCACATATCTTCATAGAAGTCATCTTTGCTATTGCCTCAACCATAATCAATATACAAGTCATAATAAGTTTGTCATAGTACCCAATATCATCACTTGTTTTTTGAAAAAGTTAGAAGATAAAGGAATGAGTTAAAGCCTAGTATTAGTTACATAAAACACATGTGATGCCAAACATCAATCCATACTTTTAACATGTCATTAATGCTCACAAAAATTGATTATCTCATTAGTTCAGTGGCTTAGTACAGCTAGCTTAGCATCCAAGATTTGGGAAAAAACTTTTGATCCTAGTTCAAGCAATAATATATATATATAACATATTCAGTATCAATATTTCCAATCACCCATGATTTAAAACTAGTCACATTATCTCATTATTTACTAAAGGGCCCAACCTTTGTTATACATGTTTACTATAGATGTCCATACAAGTGACCGACTACGATTTCACCCTATACAACAATCAAATAATCTTGATAGTTTCCTTGATTAGAAACCCCACTAACCTCATTGGCACATAATTTACCATATCTTTATAGTAAAGAAATCCTCTTAGGACACGACAATTTATTAATTAGTGGTTGCTTAGCTAACATTAAAAGCTTCTGATTTCTTGGACTTAGTTAAGCACAAGCAACAAATTTATTTAGTGTTCCTCTTCATTTTAAGTTGATTGAATGAGATTAACCTAGCAAATCACAAGAAAATACAATATAACTCATACCTAGATTGACCTTTTCAACAACTATTTGACATTCTTCAATTTTAACTCCCAATATAGAATTTCAAATATTTTTAGCTTAGGAAGTGAATAAGTCAACTTAGCTCTTAATTATAGTCCCTACTCGTTTAATAACTCTCCTTAGGTGTTTTTCTAATAATTTATCACATTTGGTGTTTTGTTGATCTTTTTAGA
The DNA here is from genome assembly GCA_037954665.1 of Laguncularia racemosa. Taxonomy (NCBI): domain Eukaryota; kingdom Viridiplantae; phylum Streptophyta; class Magnoliopsida; order Myrtales; family Combretaceae; genus Laguncularia; species Laguncularia racemosa. The sequence continues at coordinate 4,533 of JBBMOL010003155.1, read as the reverse complement.
TTACTTTAGTTTACTTAAATCTTATTTTTCTTCATTAGTATGCTTACATTTAAATATGTAAATTTATTTGGTAAAATATCATTAAGAATCATTAAAAGTATGTTTTACGTTTTTATGGTCATTAAAATTTGTTAAAAAAATAGTTTTGAAAAAAAAAATTAAGTAAGTTGGGGGTGATTTGAACAAAAGGTCCAGATCATCTTTAAAGGTATAAACCATTTTAAAGCAAAAAAATCATTAGAATGCACTCGATGTTTGATGCTTTGGACCTTTTTCAAAAAGATTTGGGCTGTTTGCAAAAAACTGGGCTGGTTAGGATTTTTCTATCACATATACTCCAGAACTTTTCAAAAAGGTTTTTGATCTTTTTCTACGTAGCTAAAAATTCAATAGTTTCTTTACATGAAAAGTTCTAGTACTCTTTAAAATCAACAATGCAAAATCAAACTCAATTCCAAAAATTCGAAACATTCATTTACTACCTGTACTTCCATTAATCACCACCAAAACCTCACTCTAAAATGGATTCTCTAATTTCCATAAAAATCATCACATAAGGATAAAAAATTACTGAAACCCTTTATTTTCTTGGATGTTCTTGATTAGCTCTAATGCTCTTGACACATTTCTAGTCCTTTGCTCACTAAGAATTTGTTTCCTTCATTAATAAAGAGTCAATACACACAAAAAAAAAACCACAAATTCTAAGACTCGTTAGTTCAAAAATTTTTTTCTATACAAAATTCAAAAGTTGTTTTTCCTTAAGATTGTCAAAAAAACTTAGTTTTTATATTCAAAAACCACATTTACTCATTCCCTTTGCCTATAAACCCAAAGTGAACATGAAAAGTCATTTCACTTACCTTAGATTTCTACCTTTGTTTGTTTTGTTTTAGGGGGGGAAATTGTATTGGAGAGCGAGGAAAACAAGCATAAAAAAAAAGAAAGAGGGAGAAGGAAAAGAATTTATTTTTAAAGATACAATAGTTGGTCTTTAAATAGTTGTGATAAAACAAAATACCCCTATCCCTTTAAAGAAATATCTAGTATGCTTTATTTGTAAAATAATTATTTATTTTAAAAATTTCTGGTTATTACAAAAGTAGTAAAGTCATTATCTCTATGAATTTTACTATGTTTTTGATAGTTTTGTTTTTACCCCTTAGATTTTATTTGCAAAAAGACATTATGTTATGTAATAGATGATATTTGGGGGCAAATTGAAATTTTGCTATTGTAGGACTTTATAAAGCATCCAAAGATGATTTGTTGTTCTGTTATATATAAATTTTGATTGTCTATGATGAGTATGTTTTGTTTGATTTCTTTGTATATATGATAGCAAATACATCTAATTGATTACATATATGCTCATGGGTTTTATGGTAGATGTTTATATATCTTAGTATAACCTAAAGGAGAGCTTTGATGGGTAATTATGTTATTTTTTGTAAAATACTTAAATCTAAATTTACTTATTACTCAAAGTATTAATATACCATCTATTTTAATTATTGCATTTCTTTTCCCTGTTGCTTTGCCTTCTACTTCATTTGCTCTTAATTTAATGTATTGAATTGCTCAAATTGGTAGGGAGCAAGTTCAATTCCACTTATGTGTTTAAATATTGAATTATTCCTTCAAGTTGAGAACCTACTACTATTATTGATAAAAGTAATGGTGAGGAGAGAAAAAAAAACATTAAATCTACTCTTCCCAAAACTGACAATGTAGAAAAAAACTCATTCAAATTGTGGAAGAATGTTATCAAACTACTGATAAGTCTTTGTTTGTATATTTACTAGGAACACAAATCAATATAAAATTTGATTAGTCTTATACTATGTATGAGCATATCTATGATATGATGTTTTATAGCAGTACTGTTAAGGATTTTAGGAATGACTGTAAATGAATTCTTTAGGTAAAATTTTATGCTAAATTCCCTTTCTACCCAAACACTGTGGGTGTTTTCAAATGAATATAACACGTAAAGGATAAAGGGATTGTTAATGAATTGTCCACTATAATAATTTAGGAGGAAACAAAGTTTAAAAGAACCTAAAGATGCTTTCCATCCATTGTATAAGTCACCAAGAAGTTCCATCGGGGTTTAAAAGAAAAAGAATGATTTAAAGTAAGAAGAAAGGTTTTTAAAAACTTGAATAAATTTCTTTTAAGCTACTAAAACTTGAATAACCCCTTAATTAAATTATGTTGTAAAAGCTCTTAATATAATATTGGGTTATGTGTGTCTTCTTGATAATACTTGTATTTCATAAGTTAAAGCATAGTAGTGATCAAGAAAAAAATAAGTTTGCATATAAATAAAGAGTTAAGGAAAGGAGTTGCAACTTACATATAGATGTTAAGCTTTATGCCTTTCAGGGCTCTTACCACCATTACAACACTATAACATTCCAAGAAAGAGTGCAAATTGGAATCTACAACTATGATAATTGCACCAAAGCTTAGTAGAAGTTATCATTGTTGTGATTACATGGCTTCTCTTAGGTTCTCTTAGCTTCACTAGCTTAAACCCTAACAACGCTTAAATTCACTCACAACTCCTTCACTTCTCTACACTAAGCATATGAAAATGTTCATCATTACAATAGATAGCACCCTTAACACCATTTATGGAAAAACATAATCTAGTAAAAAATTCCCTAGATGTCACACCCTAAATAGGGCCTATTTGTAAAATCCCTACAAGTCTTTTGATCAACATGTGCACCCACTACATAAAAATCATCCAAGGTTAAGTGATGAGTTTTCTATTTAACAACACCTTTTTAACTTATTTACTTTCAATTATAAAACCTATAGATAATATAGAAGAAAATATTACTTCATTTTAAAAGGAAATTCCATCCAAAATTGCAAAATTTGGTATCCCCACCAAATAATGAAATTTGGGGAACCATTTAATACCTATTTAAAACTCAAATGGATTGATAACCCATCTTCAAAAAATTGTATTTTTATCTCATTTTTCGATTGCACTTGAAATGATAACTCTTTACAACTTAATCTACAACTAGGCTATTTACATTACATTCAATGTCTATTCTATAAGCTCTTGGAAGAAGGAATCATATCACTCTTCACTTAGATTTTTAACCCACCTAACTTTTCATTAAATCTACAAGAGGAAACTTAGGGGTGAGCAAAACATTCAGTGAGTGTAACCCTCATTTCCATGCTTTCAAGCTAAGGTAATCAAGTTTTCAAACTTTAGAATGCAACTATAAGCAAGTAACATCACATGTGACTAAACCGACAAACATGTGGGATTTTTAATTCCCTGCCCTCTAAGATCCAAAGGTTAGGAGACAAAATTCCTCCAATAGACCTAGGCTCAAGATTTTGAAACTCACAACTCAATTTCTAGGTGAGTCAAGAACTTGTCACCTTATTATCTTACCCTTAACACTAAAATTCATTTACGAAACAAGAAACAATAAAGCGCTCAAATGAAAAAACCTTTCACCTAATGTAAAGCATTGTTTCATGACTAATAACTCGGTCCTAATTTAGACATAGAGTGAGCTATTAGGCCCCAATCAAAGGATGGCATCTCCTTGTGCATCATAGTTTCTAGAGATCAGGGTAAGGTTACACATAGAAAAAATCACCTCCTATGGGCCTTTCGGGCAACTGTATAGTGCTATTGGCCTTCTTTTAATGCTAGATCATGCGATACATGATTGGTTATTACCTTAGTTAATAATTTTAAACGACCAATTTATAGGTGATCATACAATTACGATAGTCAATCTTTATTTATGAGTCCATAGCCATGGTAACGATGGAAGATCTAAACCCTTCTAACAAGTTTAACCCTCTACTTACCTAGCTCACGATCAGTTCTCAGGCAAGTGTACCTATCGACTAGCATTAAGCATAGGAGTATAGGTATCGATCCCCCAAAGACTTATAAGTACTAGTACTAACGATTCTCCTACTATCTAAATCTCACTATTGATGATCTCAAAATATCCTAATTATTGCTTAAACCTGAAAGAAACAAATAAAATGAACAAAGTAAATGATTTTAAACACTCCCTTAATTAATTCAATGATTTAAACATACCCTGCCAAAGATCCACCCCCAATTTTTCATGTAGCTTTACTTAATTCCACACTATCCAATGATTAATATCCAAACTTTGATCTGCGGGGTTTCTTACACTAGATTTTGAGTCTTTTTTCAAGATCAATAATCCCTAATCCTAATTAAGCCAATTAAGATCTCTCTTCAATTAACATAATCAAGATTGCATTGAATCTAGGACTCTCAATTGAACCAGACCGCTATGTCTTGTTCAATACAGAAAACCTCCTATAACCTATCTCTAGGATTACAAGGGTCTTTTTATCCATGCAAGATCCACTCTATTAACGATTTCTCAATCTTAATAACAGAGATTATAATTCCATCCCAATATTGCGCACATATCAAGATGAAACCTATAATTGCAAAAATGAAAAACTCAAGGAATGGAATTAATTTTTGAAAACCCCCTTTTT
>JBBMOL010003154.1:0-18071 GCA_037954665.1 Laguncularia racemosa | reverse complement strand
TTCTATTTTTTACATTATTAAATTCTAGAAAAAATATAATTTCTACATTTTCCTATTTATTGAAAATATAAAAAATAAATGGCTAACAAAAATAATAAAAAAATAAATAAATTCAGAATAATCAAATAAACAAAATAATAAAAAATCGGAAAATCCGACTTACCTGGATCCGGGTCGGTGCGCGGGTCGGGCCCGGACGGGTCGAATGGGGTCGGATCGGGTCGATCGGACACGGCGGCGGGGTTTAACCCTCGTTAAACAGGCGTTCCGCGGTTTTTTTGCGGGGGTGAAGTGTCGAATCCTAGCTTCTTGAGGGTGCTGAATCCGATGGTGGGGGGCGGTTTTAAAACTCCCAGAACGTCTCTTGCGGCGGCTCAACCCGATCGGCGGTCGCGACTTTGGGTTTCCTCCGATTTACACTCTTTTCTCTCCTCTCTCGCAATTCTGATAGTGATTTGGCTTTCTTCACCTCCTCCTCTATTTATAGGCATTTGAAATCGAGCTGGATAAGCTCGGATTTCCCCCGATTGAAGCTGATGGGATCGACTTTAAAAGAACGACTTTGAATTCGTGTAAATCCCTCGTCTTGTTGTGATTTGATTCTAATTAGATAATGTTTATCTTTTTTCTGTTGAAGATCTGTCGGTTTTGGGTGCAAAAAATCAAATTTAAAAAAACGGCCGGAATACAAATTTTTCTTCTCGCCCGGCGATCTGGGGCTCGAGGTAGGGGATGATCACGCGCCCGGCGCGTGCGTTTCTCCCAGCCAATCAGAGGCTGCCACGTGTCCTGGGCAAATGCAAAATTCACAAAACGCGGAATATTCTTCTCCCGCGATTCGAACGCCCAACCTCGCCCCCCTGCCGCGCGCCTAGCCACGGTCCGGACCACTGAGCTAGCCCACTTTCCTGATTTTTTTATTTTCGCAAATTGCATATATGCAATGCGATTTTTCATTTTTGTATTTTTTTGAAAATTCCAAAAATTTGTAAAAATTGTTTATTATTTATTATTGCCATTTCTGAAATCATTTTTCAAAAGTGAAGTGTTTTCCTATTTATTTTTATTTTTGAACATTTTTATTATCTTATCTAAATTAGGAAAAATGGAAAAATTAGGGAAAAATTTTAAAAATTGATTTATTATTGAGAATTGTTGGGTTCCCCAGGGGAAAAATGGGGGTGTTTACAGGAATTAAATTTAGATTATCGACCATTCAGGGATATTAACTTTGCTTGTAAAAAGTAAAACTCGTTCAACAAATTTGTATCGAAATTGGCTTTTATAAACATTGGCAAAAAATTTTTTATTCCCTTGCCTAAGGTGTACATCTTTACAGCATCTGTGTTAATGGGGTCTCTCAATTCCCGGACCATCCAAATTGAGTAGTATCAAAGCACCTCCTGACAGAACCTTTTTTCACCACATAAGGGCCCTTCATAGTTTGGGGTGAATTTTTCCTTGGGGTCCGGGCTTCGGGAGAACCTTCTTATTACCAAACCCTCTCTTTGAAGTATCGAGGTCTCACTTCTTGTTAAATGCTTGGGCTATTCTTTGTCGGTAAAAACTGGCCATACATAATGCGGTAAGTCTTCTTTCATCAATCAGATTTGTTGATCAAGCCTCTTCTTTACCCAGTCTTATTTATTTAACTGGATTTCTGACGGAATTTGAATGATGGTATTTCGACTTCAACGGTAACTGCTTCAGTACCAATACCAATGAATATGGGGTAGCTCCAGTAGATGTTCTTATTGAAGTCCTATAAGCCATGAGAGCAAATGGTAACATTTCATGCCAATCTTTGTAAGTTGTTGTCATTTTTTCGATGATCTTTTAATATTCTTGTTGGCTGCTTCACACTGCCCCGTTCATTTGAGGTCGGTAGGGATTAAATTTCTGTAGTTTATGTGGAATTGTTGACAATAACCTGTCATCGATTTGTTGTTAAGATTAGTACCGTTGTCGGTGATGATGGACTCAGGAACTCCAATATCGGGCTATTATGCCCCTTTTCAAGAAGCGGACTATTACCCCTTTTGTGACATTGGTATAATGATGAAGCTTCGACCCATTTGGAGGAAAGTCTTGATGTCGTGATACCAGGGCTTGTCAACTTGTACTTTTTCAATGGTTAAACAGTGGGCGGGCCGACTTTCGATGTCTATTTTCATCGGTTGAACTTCGGCTCCCCCTGTTATTTGGATCATAGATGCTAAGTGTGGCTAGTGCATCTGCAAACTGATTTGAGTTCTCGGGATGTATGTGAAAAGTGATTGCCTTGAATTCTTCAATTATCTCTGTCAAGTGTTGATGATACGGTTACCAGTTTGGGATCTTTAGTCTTGTATTCCCCTCGTGTCTGTAGTATAATGAGCGACGAAATCTCCATATACTTCTAATTCGCATATTTCCATTTGACAGGCCCATTTTGAGACCAAGAATGCATGCTTCATATTCCGCGATATTATTGGTATATGAAATGTAAGTCGTGTCCACTGCAGGAATTAGTGCCATCTAAGGATATCAATACTGCCCCAACCCCAACCGAATACGTTGGCGGCTCCATCGAAAAAAAGTTTCCATTTCGGGTTCTACTCTATCCCAAAGTCTTCTACCGATATATCTTCCACTGTTAAATATTTTCGTCCGGGAATTAAGCTTGTAGTTCTTGGGAATGTGTCTCGACAGGGTGTTCTGCTAATTGGTCGGCTAAGGTTTGCCCTTTCATCGAGTTCTGATTTTATGTATGTGATGTCAAACTCGTAGGAGCATTTGCCATTTAGAGATTCTCCCTATCAAAGCTGGTTTCTCTGCCAAGTATTTCAAAGGATCATGCTTTGTCAGTAGCTCAATATGATAGTAAAGGGTTACTACCTTAGTTGATGCATGACCTAAATTAGAGCAAAACAAGTCTTCTCCACCTCTGAGTACCTCTGTTCCCCATCTGTGAACTTCTTGCTCAGAAAATATATGGAACGCTCTCTTCCCTCGTCATCTTTCCGCCCCAATACGCATCCCATGGATCAAGGAGTATAGTAAGGTATAAGAATAAGGGCTTTCCTTACTTCGGGACTATCAAGACCGAAGGTTTTATAAAATAGTCTTTGATTGTCCAGAATGCCTCTTCGCATTCGTCGTCCCATTCTATTGTGGTGTTCTTCTTCAATAAACGGAAAATGGCGGTATTTGTCGGTGAGCTGTGAGATAAAACGAGCTATATAATTTAATCTTCCCAGCAAGCTTCTCACTTCTTTAACGGAGCGTGGGGAAGGTAACTCCCAATATAGACTTTACCTTATCAGAGTCAATTTTAATCCCTTCCTGGCTTATGACAAACCCTAAACAATTTCCCCGTTGTGACCCCGAAAGTGCATTTCTCTGGGTTTTAACTTGAGCTAAAATTTTCTCAGTCGTTTTAAACAATTTCCTTAGGATATCTATATGGCTTTCTCCTTCCTTAGATTTGGCTATCATGTCGTCAACATATACTTCAACCTCTCGATGCATCATATCATGAAGTATTGCGACCATGGGGTCTCTAATACGTTGCCCCGCATTTTTCAAACCGAAAAGCATGACTTTGTAATAGAAAGTTCCCCATGTTGTGATGAAAGTTTTTTTAGTTTTATCTTCTTTCAGCCATTTTTATTTTATTTATCCTGAGAAAAACCGTCCATGAATGAGAAGAGATGGTTTCCCGCAGTGTTGTCTACTAGGACATCAATGTGAGGTAGCGGGAAGTTATCCTTTGGTCTAGCTTGGTTTAAGTCCCGGAAATCTATGCATACACGTACTTTTTTTCCGTTCTTTTTCATAACGGGGACTATATTTGCTACCCATTTTGGGTAATCGGATACTTCAATGAACCCCACTTCTAGCAGTTTTTGACTTCTTCTTTGATTTTTAACAAGATCTCAAGCCTAAATCTTCTCAGTTTTTGTTTTTTAGTTTGACATCTTCCCTTGTGGGAAGCCTATGAACCACTATTGATTGGTCTAGCCCTGGCATGTCACCATATGACCAGGCAAACACATCTGCATTTCCATTAGTAGCTCGGTTATCTCACGTTTTTTATTCGGCACTAAAACTTGTCTCGATTTTGAGGTTCTTAGGGTTTTCCATGCTTCCTAGATTTACTGTCTCCACAGGCTCATCGATCGAAATTTCCGCTTTGCTCATGTTTTTGCCCAATCTTCTTGTATTATTTCATGGTCAAAAATATCGCCTTCAACAACTGACCCAGCATCGTTGGAAACGATATCAACGTTTTTTTTTCTAAACCCGCGTGAAATATCCCTGATGTTCGATGGTAGGAGATTTTGAGTAAAATGAAAGCGCATATATAAAAGAAGAAAAACAAACTGTAATTGAATTTGATAAAAGTTTCAATAAAATTTGTTTAATAATTTCTCTCTACTTTTGAGCTAACCTAGCGCACTGATAGGATAACAAAACCAATTGTTCAGAGCCGGATGCTGGTTGGACGTGCGGGGGGTTGATTTCCCTTTGATGTCATCCTCTTCGTTTATCCGATGATCTCGAATGATGTTTGCCTTTCGAAAAGATTGTTGGAGAGGTGGGATGCATATCTGGGTATCGATCGGCTTCCCCTTTATTTTGCCTTTGACACCTCTTGTTTGCGCTTCTTCTGCGGCCGTAGGAATGTACCCCAGTTCAAACGTCCCGTGCTGCCCCTCTTTAAACTGCTGGGCCTCCTTGCTGGTCACCACATTTACTTCATTGAAAATTTGTAGTCCCAGGTCTTCTGAACCTTCCTCCCCCAATATAATGGTATGGCAAGTCTCTTTGTATATGGCGTAATCCTGTTCGCACAGTACCGTGACTATCTACCACTTGTAATGAATTTGACCCTTTGGTGGAGGCTAGAGGAGATGGCTCCAGCAGCATGTATCCAAGGTCGTCCCAAAAGCAGGTTAAAAAGATCTTGGGATTTTCGAGGACCTGGAAGGAGTGTGGAATACTTGTGGACCGATTTCCACTGGTAGGTTTCACCCACCCGTCAAAGCTCTAACCATCGTGGAGCTAGGTTTTATGTTGCTTGGATCGACCCCCAATAAGTCTAGCGTTGCCAATGGGCAAACGTTGAGAGACGATCCGTTGTCGATGAGTATCCGAAAGACAATGGTGCCCATTGCACCTGACCACTATGAAAAGTGGTTTGGTACATTGGTTCTCTCTCTTCTCCTAGCTCTTCCAGAAAAAAGATATCTGGTCCATTGTAAAGATGGAGTCCGCCACGTGGCCTATTTTTGTCTGTAATGATGCCCTTTGGAACCTGAATCTGTTTGAGCACTTTGAAGAGTGCTTCCCTATGGGGCTCGGATGCTGTAAGAAGGCCCATGAGTGAAATCTGTGCCAGAACTTTATTTAATTGTTCCATTATCTTGTATTCACTCACCTTGACCATCTTCGTAAACGCAGCGAGTCCCTGTTCCTCTTCCTCTCCTTTTTCCACGTTGGGGCTCTTCAGTCGGGCCTTTATACTTTGGATCGTATAATCTCCCAGAGCGAGTGATGCCTCCCACCATAGGATGTCGCTCTTGTTCGAGGGCCCGATAGTCGAACGATGCAGCCTTGTAATTTTCTACTGGTATCAGGACATTGAATACATATCTTTTCCTTGGGATTTGTACCTCAGCTGGTTGTCCCTCATAGCACTGTATAACCCTAGGCTTTTGATGAGAATTGATCATGTTGATAGTCTTCCCCTCTTCCTTTGCCTGGTTGTCTTCCTTCTCAAATTCTGGCCCCTATCCATTAGGCGGCCCATGCTCAGTCGAGGTATAAGAATAGTTTACCAAATACTGAAATCTCCCGTGTGATTCTCCCAAAGTGTCGATCGTTGGGTCTCCAGCTAACCACCTGCTTTTAATGTGTGCCTTTGGTTCTTCTTCCGGAGCTTGGTGGGATAGCTTCTTCTGTCGGTCCGTCGTATTCTGCTTAGGGGTTTCTTTGGGAGTCGACTCCTCAAATGTGATCATATTAATGGTGGGCTTGTGATTGGGCAGTGGATTGGTGTTGACATTGGGTGCTGGGGCATTCACGAAATCTAACTGTATGATTCTTGCATCAATTAAGTCTTGGATTTTGTGCTGGAGCCTCCAGCACCTATCCGTAGAATGCCCCTCCTGACCCATATGGTAGTCACACTTGAGGCTTGAGTCGAAATTCTTGAGACTGTACCGATCATTGGGGACCTCGAAACTAATCAAGTTGTCTCCCTCAACCGAGCGAAGACCTGACTGAGCGGTATGGGGATTGAAGTGAACTGTCTTTGGGACCCTAGCATCCTGGGTATGACCTGTCATGGGTTGTTGGGCTGAGGTACTCGTGGTCTAGAATGTCACACGAGTCCCAGGTTTTTCTACCTTACCAGAATGGACCGTGCTGACAATGGACTCTTTAGCTCTGTTCCCTCCTAAGGGCCTTTGTGTTGGTGTGACCCTAGGAGGCTCCATTGTTTGGAGTCTGCCGATGGTGATAGCATTTTCAATTCTACATCCCGCAGCTACTACCTTTGCAAAACTAGATGAGGTCTGGCCTACCAGGTGTGAAAAGTAGGTCTTGTCCAAGGTGTTGACAAATATGGATGTCAGCTCCTTCTTAGAGATTGGGATTGCTACCTTGGCAGCCTGGGCTCTCTAGCGCTGAGCATACTCCTTAAACGACTCAGTATGTCTTTTCCAGAGACTCCTTAGGTCGATTACAGATGGGGCAACTTCAATATTGAACTTATACTGGTCATAGAACGTTCGGGCTAGCTTTTCCCAAGTGTTGACAATGTTGAAGTCCAGGTGGGCATACCAGACCAGTGCAGGGCCTATGAGGCTGTCTTGGAATGTCTGGAGCATGAGTTGGTCGTATTGAGCACACTTACTCATTTTCCAGGCATATAGCTCGGTATGCATTTTGGGGCAGCCAGTCCCATCATACTTTTCAAACTCTGGGGTCTTAAACTTCTCAAGGTATACCTCTTCCTTGTATGCTGGCAGATTGGTGATTCCGGCCTGTTCAAAACCATCACGGCCCTCAATTGTTTTCATCTTATCATGGAGCTGTTGGAAGAGTCGCTTCTCCATCTCCTTTTGCCTCTCTTACATCTCCTTTTTCAAGTCGTCAGAGGTCGGCCCTTGGTTGACCTTTGGCTCATATTCAAAGGTCGGGTTAAGGTGGGAATTGATCTCTCCATATTCCGGAGGCTGTCCCTCCACTGCTTTCCCCTTTCTGGCCCCTGAATGTTCTTCCTAGGTTGGTTGAGTGTTGCACAGGAGGCCGATGCTTTCAGTTAAGAGGTGAACCTGGGCAGCCAATTGTTGGACCGTTTGTTCTAGGGACATGATCTTGGACTCCGAGGCAGCTTCAGCATTGGTGTTGTTGCGGTTGTCGCTACTGTTGGCCATTTTTGTTCTTGAACGTGTGAAAATTGGACTTTTGGGAGGGTTCGGTTGCTTGGGAGCTATCTTGATAACTGGACGCGCATTTTTTTTTTTTTTTGTTTTAGTGTAATGTATGCAAAATGATATGCATGTGTCACACGAATAATAAAAATAAAAGGGTTGACAATTGATCGACAATGTAATATTGAAACTTTACTTTTATTAATATTGAAAATTTTGGAGTTCAATGATCAAAATAAAATATTACAAATAATGATCTATCTCCTAGTTCTTTTGGTCTTTTGTTGTGGAGGCTCAAACTTCCCGTTGATGACGGCTTCTAGTTCTTCGACTCTAGCTTTGGCCTTTTCCAACTGGGCTTCCAAGGCTTTGTAACTTTGGTCGGATTCCTTGAATCGTCCTTTCCAGATGTCTTTCTTATAATCTGCAGCTTCAAAGTATACCTCCATTCGGGCCTTGACCTGCTCTAGGTAGACTTCCAACTGTGGATTGATCTTGTCTGGCCTTGGTTGGGTGACATTTGGAACTCGGTATGCTCTCTCCCATGTCTGGTAGAGCTGACGGATTACAAACTCTCTAGTGGCTCGGTGCTTTCCCACTTCGCCATCTAGCTCCTCGAGGTCCACATTTAGGCTTTCAATTCTGGCTTCCCAAAGTGCTTTGACCTCTGCCAGCTTAGCAAACTTCTCGGCTACCAACAGGTTCGGATCTTGATACTCAAAGGTGACTGCTTCCAGCAAGGGCCGATAAACTATGTCTTGGATAGTACCAAATTGGCGAACCACTGAGTTGGGGTGATATCCAATACATCCGTTGATTCCGATTAAAGGTATGGCTTGGAAATTACTACAAGTCAAAATAATTTTGTCACAGCAACTCCACCTGGCTGTCCACATAATATCTTTGGCACTGAAGCTTTTAAGCACTTCTACCCAACTGTGGCTGGTAAGGTCGTCGGGTAGCTTTAAACCTTTTCTATACATGAATCCACAAGATCCACCTGTTGGGCTAAGGCTTTTCGGACCATGTTCAGCCCGAAGCACTTAAGGTGGCTTACGAACCATATCAGCAGAAGGTTGAGGCTTGAGTGGAGGATCCCATGGCCTTTCTTCTTGAGGAAATTCAAGTTCCATATCTGTTCAGCCAATAGAGCCGGGATGTAAGATCTTCCCTCCAGGAATTGGGTTACTAGCTCTGCAACCCGGTAGTGAATATAGAAGGTCCCGGTAAGGAATAGTATAGTGGCGAAAGCTATTAAGATGAAAACATTCACCTTTCTCTGTTTGTAAGTCTTAGGGTCCCCACACAGTATGTCCTTTCTATCCCCCATTGTCTTCTCGGGCGATGAACCAGGCTTCTAAATCATCCATCCATATGCAATATCCATTACAGTCTGCCAGGGCTTTGCTGACTGCTGTTTTAACGGATGCCTAGTAGTTTGCTGAAGGTACCGGCTGGCCCGGCCTCAAGGTCTGGTGCATAGATTTGGTCAGTCAGTGCTGGAGCCTGTAGCAGCTGGGTGTACTCTTCCAAAGTAGGGGTGATGTCATGCGGCCCGATAAAGAAAGCTGCAGGCTCGACTTCCCATAACTGGAGCATGGCCCGCACCAAAGGCAAATTCGCCTCTATCTTTGTTAATGAGAGGATGGGGCCTATCTTTTGCTGAATGAAGGCCTGCTCCTCTGAGTTGTACAAGGTAAACCAATGGTCCAGTACCGACCTTGGGTCCAAAGGTTTGTACACCCGAATTTCTTTGCGGAGGAGGCGGTCGACTGCGCTACTAGCCATCTATTACAATAAGAAATTGCCTAATTACAAACAGAACAACGAAACATTACAGGGAAATAGATTTGAACAAAACAACAAAACCATTACATCGTCATCAATTGTCAAACCAATGATGTTATGTATGCAAGTAGGTTGGTTCTAATTAGTCCCCAAGCTCTATGGCCTCCCGCATTCTCGGAGAAATGGATCTCAGGCCATATCGAAGCATTGGGTGGGGTGGCCTAATCGGTCCCGAACGGTGATCAACTCACTTCGCCCGAAACCTACACAATGGCTCCCCGACTTAGGTTTCTAGGACGGTCTGGGTTCGACCGCATCTATTCACATAAACATATGCATGCAAACCCCAAAATAAACTAAACTTAGCTAATCCCTGAAAGGTACGTAGGCACCCGTTTGGGTCAACCCATAAAATGAAATAAAAAATCATTTTTTTCAAATAACTCATTCAAAAACACAAAGCAACAGAAACAAAATAAAAAGACATTTCTAGATAGAGATAATTTTAGGAGATTATCTCTTTTCACCAAAAATGAGAAGAGGAAATCACAACGACTAGTGGTCCAAATTAAGACTAATTCGCTCCTTTAGTCTTAATTCAATCTTTCCCAACAACAGTTGGGTGGCGACTCCAAAATTAAACGAAATTCCTAACTCAAGTCGAGGATCTATATTAGATGAGCATAGGGTCTAGTCTAGATCGGACTAGGAATGGAAAAATTCAAAAATTAGACTTGATAGGATGGCGACTCCACTGGGGACCCTCATTCCAATAGGCTAGCCACCTGAATCTCCTCAAAATGTTCTTTTAAAAGAAACGTCTTTCAATTATTATTTGGTTGCTAACCTTTCAGGGATTAGCTAAGTTTAGTTTACTTTGGAGTCTGCATGCATATGTTTGTGTGAATAGATGCGGTTAAACTCGAACCGTCCTAGAACCCTAAGACGGGGAGCCATTATGTAGGTTTCGGGCGAAGTGAGTTGATCACCGTTCGGGACCGATTAAGCTACCCCACCCAATGCTTTGATATGGCCTAAGATCCATTTCTCTAAGAATGCGGGAGGCCATAGAGCTTGGGGACCAGTTAGAACCAACCTATTTGCATACATATCATCATGGGTTGACAATTGCTGATGATGTAATGCTTATTGTTTTATTCAATGGAGTTCAGATCAATTTCCCTATAATGTTATAGTTCTGGTTGTAATTAGGAAAATTTCTTGTTGTAATAGATGGCTAGCACCGCAGCCGACCGTCTACTTCGCAAAGAAATTCGGGTGTACAAACCTTTGGACCCAAAGTTGGTACTGGACCAATGGTTTACCTTGTACAACCTAGAGGAGCAGGCCTTCATCCAGCAAAAGATAGGCCCCATCCTCTTACTAACAAAAATAGAGGTGAATCTGCCTTTGGTATGGGCCATGCTCCAGTTATGGGAAATCGAGCCCGTAGCTTTCTTTATTGGGCCGCATGAAATCACCCTACCCTGGAAGAGTACACCCAGCTGCTACAGGCTCCAGCACTGACTGATCTAATCTATATGCCCGATCTCGAGGCCGGGCCAGCCGGTACCTTCAGTAGACTACTAGGCATCCACAAAACAACAGTCAACAAAGCCCTAGTAGACTGTAATGGATACTGCATATGGATGGACGATTTGGAAGCCTGGTTCATTGCCCGAGAAGACAATGGGGATAGAAAAGACATACTGTGTGAGGACCCTAAGACTTACAGATAGAGAAGGGTGAATGCTTTCATCTTGATAACTTTCGCCACCATACTATTTCCCATCGGAACTTTCTATGTTCACTACCGGGTTGTAGAGCTGGTAACCCAATTCCTGGAAGGAAGATCTTACATGCCGGCTCTATCGGCTGGACAGATTCGGAACTTGAACTTCCTCAAGAAGAAAGGCTATGGGATCCTCCGCTCAAGCATCAACCTTATGCTGATATGGTTCATAAGCCACTTTCGAGTCTATTTTTTTTAGTTCCCATTCCTAATCTGATCTAAACTAGACCCTATGCTCATCTAATGTAGATCATCGACTTGAATTAGGAATTTCGTTTGATTTTTGGAGTCGCGCACCCAACTATTGTTGGGAAATATTGAATTAAGACTAAAGGAGCGGATTAGTCTTAATTTGGACCACTAGTCGTCCTTCTCGTTTTTGTGAAAAGGGGAAAAGGGAAAACCAGAGTTTCTAAGTCTGGAGGTTAACCTATTAAAACCTTACGGTTACCACCTAGTCTCCTAAAATTGTTCCCATCTAGAAATGTCTTTTATTTTGTTTCTGTTACTTTTTATTATGTTTTTTATTATTCTAAGAAAATGATTTCTTATTTCATTTTTTATAGGTTGACCCAAATGGGTGCCTACGTACCTACTAGTCAAGATCAAACAAGCCGTAGATCGCTTTTTCTGAAAATATTTAGTGGGTTTGTGAATTTTAATTTGAAAATCTCTTTCGATTTATGTTTTTAATATTTTTGGGATTTTTCTAGAAAATCTAAGCCTAAGTTTAATAATTCGATTTTTGAAAATAAATTTTTAGGAAAAACATCAATTTTGGATTTATTTGAGAAAATGATTTTTCTAAGTGATAAAACTCATTTTTTTTCTATTTTTATAATTTTTGAATTTTTATTAATTTTTTATTATTTTTGTGATTTTTATGATTTTTATGATTTTTATCATTTTTTATCATTTTTCAATTTTTCCTTATTCTTCTCCAATTTTTATAATTTTTATGAGTTTTCGTGATTTTTTTTATAGTTTGTTATTTTTATATTATAATTTTTATTAATTTTTCATAATTTTTGTTAAAAATTTTATCATAAATTATTATCTATCCTATTTTAAAACCTAAGTTTTATTATTATTTTTCTAATATTTATATTGTTTTTCTACATTTTTATTATTTTTTATTATTTTTCTACATTATTAAATCCTAAAGAAATATAATTTCTAACATTTTCCTATTTATGAAAATATAAATAAAACATAAATAAATAAATAAATAAATAACAAAAAATTAATAATAAATAACAAAATAATAATCAAATCAGAATAAAAATAATAAATAAAGTAAATAAATAAATTAAAAAAAATCGAGAAAATTCGACTTACTTGGATCTGGGTCGGTGCACGGGTCAAGTTGGTTGGGTCGAATCGGGTCGGATCGGATCGGTTGGGCACGGCGGCGGAGAGTGCTCGTTCACGGCGTTCCGGCAGCCTTTTGCAACGGGTTGAGGTGTCGAATCCTAGGTTCTCGAGGGTGGTAAATCCAATGGTGGCTGTGGTTTGCTCTCAAAACGTCTCCTGGTGGCGGCTCAGCTCCGATCGGCGGTCGCAGCTTTAGTTCTCTCCGATTTACTCTCTTCTCTCACTTTCTCTCGAATTTTATCTGTGATTTGGCTTCCTCCCCTCCTCCTCTATTTATAGGCGCTTGAAATCGAGCTGGATAAGCTCGGATTTCCTCCGATCGAAGCAAATCAGATCGACAGTTAAATAAACCAACTCTGATTCGTGTAAATCCTTTGATTTGTTGAGATTTGATTTCAATTGAATGATGTTTATCTCAATTTTGTTGAAGATCTGTTGGATTTGTGCAAAAAATCGAATCGAAATGGCCGAAATTCGAATTTTTCCTTCACCGGCGATCTCAGACCCGAGGTAGGAGATGATTACGCGCCCAGCGCGTGCGTTCCCTCCAGCCAATCGAGGCTGCCACGTGTCCTGGGTGAGTATGAAAAACACAAAACACGGAAACTGCTTCCCTCGCGTTTCAAACCTGCGATCAAGCCCTCCTGCGCGCGCCTTAGGCTATGGTTCGAACCAGCTGGGCTAGCCCATTTTCTTGATTTTATTAATTTCGCAAATTGCATATATGCAATGCGACTTTTATTTTTTTGTATTTTTTGAAATTTCAAAAATTTGTAAAAATTATTTATTATTCATTATTGCCATTTCTGAAATCATTTTTCAAAATTGATGTGTTTTCCTATTTATTTTTATTTTTATTTTTTGAATATTTTTATTATTTATGCTAAATTAGAGAAAAATTGGAAAAAATTGGAAAAAATTAAAAATTGATTATCATTGATTATTGTTCATTCTTAAGGAAAAAATGGGGTGTTTACAGCCACCTTAAGTGTTTCGGGCTAAACATGGTCCGGAAAACCTTGGCCCAACAGGTGGACCTTGTGGATTCATGCGTAGAAAAGATAAAACTACCTAACAACCTTACCAGCCATAGTTGGGTAGAAGTGCTTAGAAGCCTCAGTGCCGAAGATATTCTGTGGACGGCCAGGTGGATTTGTTGGGACAAAATTATTTTGACCTGCAGTAATTTTCAAGTCGTGCCTTTGATCGGAATCAATAGATGTATTGGATATCACCCAAATTCAGTAGTCCACCAGTTTGGTACTATCCAAGACATAGTTTATCGGCCCTCGCTGGAAGCAGTCACCTTCGAGTACCAAGATCCGAACCTGTTGGTGGCTGAAAAGTTTTCTAAGCTGGCAGAGGTCAAAGGACTTTGGGAAGCAAGAATTGAAAGCCCGAATGTAGACCTTGGAGAGCTAGATGGCGAAGTGGGAAAGCATCGAGCCACCAGAGAGTTTGTAATTCGCTAGCTGTACCAGGCAGGGGAAAGAGTATACCGGGTTCCAAATGTCACTCAACCAAGGCCAGACAAAGTAAATCCAGAGCTAGAAATCTACCAAGAGCAGGTTAAGGCCCGGATGGAGGTATACTTTGAAGCTGCAGATTATAAGAAAGACATCTGGAAAGGATGATTCAAGGAATCTGACCAAAGGAACAAAGCCTTGGAAGCTCAGTTAGAAAAGACCAAAGCTAGAGTCAAAGAACTGGAAGCCGTCATCAACGGGAAGCTTGAGCCTCCACAGCAGAAGACCAAAAGAGCTAGGAAATAGATCATCATTTGTAATCTTTTATTTTTCTTTTGAACTCTAAAATTTCCAATATTAATAAAAGTGAAAGTTTTTAATATTACATCGTCAATCAATTGTCAACCCTTTTATTTTTAGCATCTGTGTGACACACGCATAGCATTTGCATACATCATACTAAAAAAAAAGAAAAATCCGCGCCAAGTATCAAAATAGCTCCCAAGCAACCGAACCCTCCCAGAAGCCTAATTTGCACACGTTCAAGACCAAAATGGTAAACAGCGGCAACAACATTAGCATTGAGTACATTCCCACAGCTGAAGAAGAAGCACAAGCAAGAAAAATGAAGGAGAAGCCAATCGACATCTAGATGTACATTCCACCTCTCCAACAATCTTTCCGAAAAGCAAATATCATGCAAAAGCCTCGAATAAGCAAAGGTGACGTCAGTAATGGGAAACTAACCCCCTGCACGTCCAATCAGCATCTAGCTCTGAACAATTGGTTTTGTTATCCTATCAATAGCTCTAGGTTAGCTCAAAAATAGAGAATGATTATTGAACAAATTAAGACTCTTTATCAATTCAATTACAGTCTGTTTTCATCTTTACTTTACCCAGATCTCCTACCAGCGAACATCAGGGATGTTTCGCGCAGGTAGAAAATAAAAACGCTGATATCGTTTCCAACGCTGCTGGGTCAGTTGTTGAAGGCGATATCCTTGACCATGAAATAATACAAGAAAATTGGCAAAAACATGAACAAAGCGGAATTTCGATCGACGAGCTGGTGGAGACAGTAAATCTAAGAAGCATGGAAAAACCTAAAAATCTCAAAATCGGGACCAGTTTAAGTGCCGAGCAAAAGTGTGAGTAACCAGGTTGTTGACAGAATATGCAGATATGTTCGCCTGGTCATATGGTGACATGTCAGGACTAGACCAATCAATAGTGGTTCATTGGCTTCCCACAAGGGAAGATGTCAAACCTAAAAAACAAAAACTAAGAAGATTTAAGCCTGACATCTTGCTAAAGATTAAGGAAGAAGTCAAGAAACTGCTAGAAGTAGGGTTCATCGAAGTATCCGACTACCCAGAATGGGTAGCAAATATAGTCCCCGTTATGAAAAAGAACGGAAAAGTACGCATATGCGTAAACTTCCAGGACTTAAACCAAGCTACGCCAAAGGATAACTTCCCCCTACCTCACATTGATGTTCTAGTAGACAACACTGCGGGAAACAATCTCTTCTCATTCATGGACGGTTTCTCAAGATATAATCAAATAAAAATGGCTGAAGAGGATAAGACCAAAACAACTTTCATCACAACATGGGGAACTTTCTATTACAAAGTCATGCCCTTCGGTTTGAAAAACGCCGGGGCAACGTATCAGAGAGCCATGGTCGCAATACTTCACGACATGATGCATCGAGAGGTTGAAGTATACGTCGACGACATGATAGCCAAATCTAAGGAAGGAGAAAGCCATATAGATATCCTGAGGAAATTGTTTAAGCGATTGAGAAAATTCCAACTCAAGTTAAACCCAAAGAAATGTACTTTCGGGGTCACAACGGGGAAATTGTTAGGGTTTGTCATAAGCCAGGACGGCATTAAAATCGACCCCAACAAGGTAAAGTCTATATTAGAGTTACCTTCCCCATGCTCTGTTAAAGAAGTAAGAAGCTTGCTGGGAAGATTAAATTATATAGCTCGTTTTATCTCACAGCTCACCGACAAATGCCGGCCCCTATTCCATTTGTGGAAGAAGAATGCCACAATAGAATGGGACGACGAATGCGAAGAAGCATTCAGGACGATCAAAGACTACTGATACGCTCAGAACGTATATATAAAATGGGAGCGTAAATTGCAGCAAGTGCACTGGTCGTATCAAGTAATAAAGTGGTGAAAAGTAAGGTTGTCGATCCCTCGAGGAACCAATAGAGTGCTAGATCTATGGCAATTCTTACCAATATCTAGGTGATTAAAAAGGGGTTTTGAAATGTCTAATCTAAAAATTTAACTTAAAGCAAGAAGGAAAATTTTATGAAGAATCTATCAATTATGAACAAGGGAAATTAGAATTCACCCTAGATTTGTTAATCAAATTGCTACCATGTTATATCAACTTGTGGTTATAAGTTTATTCAAGTGAGTTTAGAAAATCCTTTTTAGGGATGTTGACCTTAAATTAATTAGTCGGCTTCCGCGTCTCCAATTAACCAA
Source organism: Laguncularia racemosa (assembly GCA_037954665.1). Classification (NCBI taxonomy): domain Eukaryota; kingdom Viridiplantae; phylum Streptophyta; class Magnoliopsida; order Myrtales; family Combretaceae; genus Laguncularia; species Laguncularia racemosa. The sequence goes on along the minus strand of JBBMOL010003154.1, from coordinate 1,718 downwards.
GGAATCAAAATTATGTTCATACACCTCCCGATGCTACAAACAACTAATGCCCTAAATCAATTAACCCTAATCCCTTAGTGATTAATTAACAAGAAACATTGCATTGCGCCCTCCATAGACTCTAATTAAACCAATTATCGCAACTCCCGTATTGACAATCAATCTAATTAAGAATTCCTAACAAATCCTCATCAACTCCCGTATCAAAAGGATTTCTAACAATTATAATGAAAGACCAATTATAATTGAAATCAAAGGAATTGCAATCATGAATAATCCTAATAATTCCTAATCATATAACATGGCTACAATTATCCTTTTAACATTCTAGGGTTTCATCCAATTTCCCACAAGGATGATTTAGAACATTATAGTATGAATTGCATAAAAACAATTGAAATAAATAGGTGCAATGGAATTTATATTAAACAACAAGATTAAACTAATAAATGGCATAAAAGAAAATAAAGTAAATGGAACAATTGCTATAATCTTCAAGAGCTTCAATCTTCCAAAATGACTCCTTGAATTCTTCAATTGAAAGCAAACTTCAACAAAACGACTTTCTTTCTTCAAACTAAACTTTGGAAAAATCTAAACTACCTAAGGAAATTCTAATGATGCTAAAACAAAGAAGAAGAAAAAGGATTCTAAACAAAAGAAAGGATGGATTCTCAAAAACAAAAAGGGATGCTCCCAAGGTTCACACAAGGGGTCTATTTATAGATCCAAAGAGGAGGGGGATGAGGTGGATCTGATGAGGATTTGAGTCAGCAAATTAATTAAGATATGATTTTGGAGAGATTCTCGCAATGGATATCCGGGGAGTAATGAAGGCCGGCTTAAAGGCCGGCGGCTTTACTTCTTTAATTTTGTGAAAAACTCCTCCAATTAACTTGTAATTTACTTTTGGGTCCTCAAAACCTGTATTTTCACAAAAAAACACCATTAAGTATCATTTCTTTATATTTTCTTATAATATTGAAATAAATTTAATATAAGTCCAAAAGAAAATATAAGTATAATGTGATCTTATCAACTACCTTATAAAACCTCTGGTCTTGATAGTCCCGAAGCAAGGAAAGCCCTTATTCTTATACTTCACAATACTGCCTGAATCCATGGGTTTGCGTATTGGGGCAGAAGATGAAGAGGAAAGAGAGCGTTCCATATATTGCTTGAGCAAGAAATTCACAGAAGGGGAACAGAGGTACTCAGAGGTAGAGAAGACTTGTTGTGCTCTAATTTGGGTCATGCATCGACTAAGGTAATATACCCTTTACTATCATATTGAGCTACTGACAAAGCATGATCCCTTGAAATACCTGGCTTGATAGGGAGAATCTCTAAATGGAAAATGCTCCTATCCAAGTTTGACATTACATACATAAATCAGAACTCGATGAAAAGGCAAGCCTTAGCCGACCAATTGGTAGAACACCCTGTCGAGACAGATTCCCAAGAACTACAAGCCCAATTCCCGGACGAAAACATATTAACAGTGGAAGATATACCGGTAGAAGACTTCAGGATAAAGCAAAACCCAAAATGGAAATTGTTTTTCGATGGAGCCACCAACATATTCTGTTGCGGGGTTGGGGTAGTATTGATAACCCCAGATGACACTCAATTCCCCGCAACGACAAGACTTACATTTCCCTATACCAATAATATCGCGGAATATGAAGTATGTATTCTCGGCCTCAAAATGGCCTACT
>JBBMOL010003153.1:0-18079 GCA_037954665.1 Laguncularia racemosa | reverse complement strand
TCCTTTTTTGTCTGCTAAACTCATGCCATTTAAGGTTTCTCCATTAAAATTATCAATATCCTGACTCAGACCCAGTTTGGGGGTCAAAAGCCATGAGATCAATTCAAGAATTGTACAAAAATATGACACTTCCCTTTCCCAAGAGCAGCCAGCTAAAAAAGCAACCCAAAATTTTTTTTTTTAAAATTTTGGGGAAAAATGTTTTGTCCTTTGAATAAAAAAAAATCATTTTTATAATTTCTTGATCCCTCTCAATATGGAATTTAAATTATCCCCATGCGTCACTGCCACCAGCACGACAACTACGGTTTTTCCACCTCGTTCAGTTCCTCCTGACCAAAAAGCTAAATTGCACTTTCGGTTGACACATAAATTTTATTCAGACAACTAAAATTCCGAATGTGACCCAACATCATTTTTCGCTAAGAAAACAAAACTCTTATTTTTCATTTTCCACTGATTTTTCCGTAATTCGGGTTACCCCTTTACCAATCTTGCCCGAATCTCGTAGAAGTTCAATTTTTTAGGCCAGTTTAAATTGATGTTAAACATTCTTGCTATTTCAGTCGGTGGTGGCAAACGAAGTCAACGTTTCCGAACACAAGACAAAAAAAAAACAGGTGATCCAAGAAACCTGAAAAATAGCATGGATTTTAATCCCAAATCCAGCCCCAACTTAGAAAGCTTCACACCCAACAGATTAAGAATTTACTGCCAGCTAAGTTATAAAACTGAGAAAACATAAAAAGAAGAGAAAATAGGAAAACTGGAAAGAAATGTTTGTGCTACCTAAAAATTTAGGTCGATTGAAACCGAAACCACCCCGTCCTGGTTAATACTTCCCCTTCCGTTGGGTGAAATTTTGAAAGACAACACGAGTTTGATTTGGATAGTACATTGTGGTTAAGACTGATGAATTGCTTGAGAAATAGAATTAGGAGGCAGGATTTGCAGATATTAATGCAAGATTAAGATTGATAATAAAAGTTCTAGTGTCAGTGTTGCAGGGTGAAACAATACTACTAATATCAATGACAAAAATTTGAAAGTTGCGTTATGTTCAATTATTAAATATTAGTCTCCTTGGTCGGCTCGGGTCTTTCTTTATTATTATTATTTTTTCTTTCTATTATTAAAATGTGCTTACGAAAAAAAATTCATGGTCTTACTCATTATTTTAATGAATTGATCTAATTTTAATTTTATTATTAATTTATATATTAAATAATAAATTTTAATATACATAACTAAATAATAAAATTAAAAATTAAATTGATCTTTTTAAATAATTAGCAAAATAATAGAAGGTCTCATTCATCAAGGTGTGGATGACAATAAGATATAGTTGAACACTAGTTTAAAGTTTAAAAATGATTTTTGTTTTGTTTTATTTTTATTTTTTTTAACCATAGCATGTCCCGTAAAAAATAAATATATAAATATATATATTTAATTTGTAATGTGTTTAATTTTCTATTTAAATTTTTCATGTTTTATTTTTATTTAATTTGATTATTTAACACTTTTAAAATTTTTAAAAAATATAGTTTTCTACCTATTTTTTATACTTATTATTTTTTACTAAGTTTTATACCCTTTTTTGTTTTTTTTTTACCTTCTTTTATTAATTTTATGATATCATTTAATTAATTATATTAATATTATTTGTTTCATTATGTTATGTAATTATATAAAACTAATATTATTATTTTATTAAATTAATTATTATAAGCTAACCAATGATACATGTCAATAATTGATAAGAAATTGAAGAACCCTAATGAAGTCCATTTTCTCATAAAATTTGGAAAATATTTATGATACAAGAAAACAAAATCAAATATTAAAAATAAATAAATAATAAATAAATATTGTATACACGCTTGAAAAAACAGGGCAGATATGTCAACATATAACGTACTGAAAACATTCATGAAGACTGGCCGGAGGAAGGGCGACCACGATTTAAGTCGCGACTCCCAAAAGCAAAGCGATATTTTTGCGTGACAGGGCCTACCCAACTTTGATCGTTTTGACCAAAAGGCCCATGAGAACAGTTCACTCCGCTCTGTTCGATTCACGAGGTTATTGTGGGAATCCCATATTTATTACTGGAGTCTCTGATTTCAAAGGAAGACTTCGTTTCCCGCTTCCCCTTACCAACAAGTGAGGGAAGTGCTAACTGTGTTTCACCCTCCGGTGAACGGAAAGCATATGTGTCCAATTCCAACGTTGCAGTATTGGTTAATGATATGGTCCAGAATTTCAAAAGGATTGACATAATGTGGGGCTTTTACTAGTTTTTAAAATTAATTTTACTAAGTTTTTCAGTATGGTTATTTAAATAAGGACAGCAACAATATATATATATATATATATATTATAAACCCGATGAATGGATCTATAACAGTTGGTAATTATTGATTTAAACTCCTGTGAGGAATCAGAGTCTATTAATTTGGGCTTGTGAATTGGATCAATAATAGAGAATTTGTAACCACAATAAAATCATAGGATAATTAGAGTTAATGAATTAACAGAAACAAAATCTAAAAGTTAATGAAAAGAATGAAATTACTCAATTAAAATTAGAGATTTATGTAAGGAATGAATAAGAGATTTATAGAAATCCTAAAGTTTAAATTGATGCTATGGATGGAACAAACAAGATGGAAAGGTGGGATCAATAAAAAGATCGGTTGACCTTTTAAAGTGTCCAATTAACTGCTTCTATAAGTCAACCCACTTATTTTCCATGGTAACCATTCCGACTTTTATTTATTTGAAACCTCTAGTTTTAAACAATTTGGGAATTTGTGAAATTAGATTAATTAACAAATTAAGGATGAGATCAAAAGAACATTAAATATCTCAATAATGTTAATTAAAATAAGTCGAGAATTCTAGTATTGTAATTTAATGATTATATGATTTTTTTTACTCAAAGGATCAAGGAAAGGCTTTTAATGAAAGAAGTGGCATTCTATTGCTTGTTCATGTTTCTGTACATGTAGATGACATGGACTAATAAAATGAAATTTATTCTGCTACTTGTGTGTGGCATATTGATTTGCATTGTGGTAGTAATTGACAAGAGTATGAGGGATCTCACATGTCTTGGATGAAGTGGCTAGATTAATAAGTTCACTATATTTGTTTAGTGAACTGTTGATATGGATGATTCGTGGTAGTGAGCGAGAAAGAGTGAATGAAAAGTTAATTTTAGTGTTGTAGAGGACCCAATTGCTAATGACTAATTATGAGTAATGAACTCAATATGAGAATATAGGGAGTTCTAATAAACGGTAACAAGATTGGCCCTTGCATGTTGTTTTTAGATGATAAGTATGGGGCCTAGTCATATTTTTTTATTAGAAATTTTTTGAATCATGTTCCATGGGTTTGTGGACCTATTTATGGTGAGTTATGATTAGTATTGAGATGTGTTTCAAACAAGTGAAAGCGGAACATGAGTTGTTTAGAATTTCAATTGTTCGGATTGTGTTTATTGATCATACTAAATGATATATCTTAAAAATTAATCAACTATTTGATGCATTTAGTATATTATAGGTCCATGTGCAAGTGTTTGCATATGTATATATTTATGTAATGCAATATTTGCCAGGCTTTTTTCTCACTAATTTAGGTTTTTTTTTAGGTACTTACTTTTGATATGGAGACTTAAAAAGTATAGAAAATGAGTCTTACAAGTGTTTATAAACTAGCTACATCCTTAAGGTCTGGGACATGGCGAAAATTATAAAACAAAAATGAAACAAGTGGACTTGACTATCCTATAAAATTGTATGTAATGCCTTGGAACCTTGGATGCTACATGTCCTTATAGGGTAAGATATGTTAAGGCTCTTAAATCTTCTAAATCAACATAACTTGCAATAATAGTTAACCCCGATTAAGATAAACAACTGACATCATGGATAAGTGGCTTGATTGAGTCTCATTTACAAACTATGTACTACTTTTAAGGTTGTCTAATACATCAATATTAAAATAAGTTATAAATAGCCTAAATGCCAAATTACTCTCAGTATTATAATCCTCTATAAATAAGCAAGTTTCTAGTAATATTCAAAGACTTCAAATGACGATTTTCGCCTAATCATTATAATAATAAAAGTACACTACATCATTCCCATCCTATACATATATCCTTAAAATCTTCATCATTGAAGTGTAATCATATGTACCCATAACTAAAAAAAAATGGTTTTCGAAGGGTAGTTAATACTCAGTTTGTATAATCCACAAGTACTCATGCATAATCAAACTTATCTTGAATTACATGCATCGATACAGAAATTAAACAAGTAGTTGTATTTAATCTCAACTAAGTCATTCATATAATAAATGGATACTTATGACCCCCCACCATACCATATAGTATAACAATATAAAGTATGGTATTGGAAACTACCGCTATGAGCCACAATACCCATGAATCCTTTAATCTATCAAATCATCTCAATATATAACTTTACCAGGGACACCACCATATACTGATTAACGAGTACCCTCTAAGGTTCTACTACTACAAGTCATTAGACTAAGCTAATTACAATTAGTAAACAACTTAATCAAATCAAATAAATCGTTAGTTCCATTTCTTAGACTAACTTAATAAGTACAAGTAAACATATAAAAATTACACATACCTAAAAGGGCAGTCTTAAACACAACTTATCTCTGCTTAATAGTCTAAAACCCGATAAAGAATAAAATAGTTAACCTTAGTACTACCTTATAATATTATCAAGTTATTTGATTTTGTTATCTTGTTATTGGTAGGTCATTTCTCTTACCTTTGATTGAGTTTTTAAAGTCATACTAAGGCTTAGGTTTAGAGAAAACAAAAAATAAAAAATAAAAAAGAAAATTGATTTTAGGATTGCTTCTAAGGTTCATAACTATGTATTGGGGCATGTACTTGTGTAATATGGCCATGTCCCCTTCTATACATTTTTGTCCTTCTATATTCCTAAGTACAGAGGTAGGTACATGAGTGTATGCTTGACTGTGAACTTTCTAACTCATTTTTCCTCCTTTAATAGCACGGCAAGTATAGGGGTTTTTGTACTTAGTTGTGAACCTTTAAAAACTTCATTTTTCCTCCTCTAAACAGAATGGGTAGGTATACGGTTGTGTATTTAACTGTGTACACCCTTTGTTCCACTTCAAATCCTCTTCCTAAATTCACCAATTCCAATCTTCTTAAACCCCTAGATGCGATTCAACACTTTTATATTTTTAATTCATAGTATTTAAATATAAAAAACACTAAATTGCTTCAAAATGAACCAAATTACTTTTTAAAGATTTGCTCTAACTATCAAAGCCTTGTTATAACCTTACTCACTAAATTTTTGTTCTATATAGTTAAAATTTAAAGAACCAACCATCAATTATATTATAATCACGTAATTGATAAAAGGGAAATTTATTAATATATATCTTTACTATATGATAAGAATCAAAATCCGACAAGACCTATTATTAGGGAAAAGAACTAAAGGAATTTAAATTTTGGCGATGAGGGCCCATTTTGAGAAGATTGACTGATAAGATCACATTTACTTATATTTTCTTTTGGACTTATATTAAATTTATTTCAATATTATAAGAAAATATAAAGAAATGATATTTAATGGTGTTTATTTTGAAAATTCAGGTTTTGAGGACCCAAAAGTAAATTACAAGTTAATTGGAGGAGTTTTTTACAAAATTGAAGAAGCGAGCGGAGGATTGCATGGAAGGCCACCGGCCGTAGGCCGGCCTTGAGCCGGCCTATATTAAACCCGGCCCCAAAAAGCATTAAAGCTGCCGACCTTAAAGCGACCTACATTCAAGGCCGCCGGCCTTGAGCCCGGGCCCTTCATTACTCCCGGATATCCATTGCGAAAATCTCTCCAAAATCGTATCTTAATAATTTGCTGACTCAACTCCTCATCGATCAAGCTTATCCCCCTCCTCTTTGGATCTATAAATAGGCCCCTTGTGTGAACCTTGGAGGCATCCCCTTTTGTTTTGAGAATCCTTTTGTTTTGATTCTTTGTTTAGCATTCCTTTGTCTTTCTTTGAAATCATTAGAATTCCCTTAGGAATTTAGGTTTTTATGTTTTCTTTAATTCCTTTCATTTCATGTTATTCCAAATTTTATTTTGAAGAAAGAAAGTATTTTGCTGAGGTTTGCTTTCAATTGAAAATTTGAGAATCATTTTGGAAGATTGAAGTTTTTGAAGATTATAGCTATTGTTTCAATTACTTTATTTTCTTTTATGCCATTTATTAGTTTATTCTTGTTGTTCAATATGAATTCCATTACACCTATTTATTTCAATTGTTTTTATGCAATTCATACTTATAATGTTCTAAATCATCCTTGTGGGAAAACATGATGAATTTCATAATTCAAACTAAAATGATCATTGTATTCATGTTATAGGAAATGTAGATATGCAGAATTTTAAATATAAGAAGTCTTGCTATGAATTTTATTTTGAAATTTGAAATCAATGCATAGAAATGTAAATGACTCGAAAGAGAAATTTAAGTTTTATCAGGAATTCCTAAGTAAGATTTAATAATTCATATGGAAGCAGCGTTATTGAATTTTATTAGAAATTGACCTAAGTGTTTCATGTAATATTTTTATTAAATTTTTCACTAAGGGATTAGGAGAAAATTATTTTAAAGATATTAGGCAATCATTTAATTGGGAAATTTATGATTGTGAATTAGAATCCTCATTTGATTTGAATTAGCGGAGCTATTAAATTAAATTGTGGGTAACATTACTTTAACACTTGATAAAGGTTTAAGGTTTTGTTAATTTCTTGTGAAAATCCATATAGCTATGAGTTATTATAACATGAAGGCAATGTGATTAGTGAATTAGGGTGGTTTTCTATTTCCCATCATCAATTCATCATTTTTCAAACACAATTCTCTTTTTAAGCATTTAGTATAATTCATTAAATTTTCTCATCAAATATCATTGCCTAAATAATAGTAGAAATTGATAAAGATCTATTACTTAATCAATCTTGTGGTTCGACACTCTTCTCTCACTATTTTAAACTTGATCCGATCCGGTACATTGCAGTATTTATTCACGCTCTTTTTATATCTCTTTTGGGGTGGATAAATTTCCCTTAGGGGAAAATTTAATAAAAATATTGCATGAAACACTTAGGTCAATTTCTAATAAAATTCAATAACGCTGCTTCCACATGAATTATTAAATCTTACTTTGGAATTCCTGATAAAAACTTAAATTTCTCTTTCGAGTCATTTACATTTCTATGCATTGATTTCAATTACAAAATACAATTCATAGCAGGACTTCTTATATGAAAATTCCGCATATCTACATTTCCTATAACTTTGAATACAATGATCATTTTAGTTTGAATTATGGCTTCATCATTTTTTCCCACAAGGATGATTTAGAACATTATAGTATGAATTGCATAAAAACAATTAAAAATAAATAGGTGCAATGGAATTCATATTGAACAACAAGAATAAACTAATAAATAGCATAAAAGAAAATAAAGTAATTGAAACATATGCTTTTAATCTTCAAGAACTTAAAATCTTCCAAAATGTTTCCCTCAAATTTTAAATTGAAAGCAAAACTTCAGCAAAATAACTTTCTTTCTTCAAACTAAAATTTGGAATAACATGAAATGTAAAGGAATTAAAGAAAACATAAAATCCTAAAGTTTCTAAGGGAATTCTAATGACTTCAAAGAAAGAAAAAGGGATGCTAAACCTGGGTTAATTCGATGGATTTACTACTGCAAGAGCTATAATAAGTGGGGGGGGGAACACATTTTTGTAACAGGCAATTTGAGAAATTATTTTTAAAAATATGGATTTTACTCACAAAATTTGCCACCCCTTATCATCCAAAAACTTGGGGACGGGTTTTGAGGTATCCAATGGGGAAATTAAGCGAATCTTAGAAAAAAACTTTTAAATGCACCCCGAAAGGTTTGGTTTTTAAAAAACTTGATAAAATGCATTGGGGCTTATAAACAGCTTTTAAAAACCTATTGGAATGCCCCCCTTTACAAGATTGTTTATGGTAAATCATGTCACCTACCCGTAGAGCTTGAGCAAAAGGGTTTTTACTGGGCCAAAAAAACCCCCTTAAAACTTTGAGTTGCAAGCTGAGGGAAAAGAGGTTGCCCCAAATTTAAAACAAATGGCCGAGATGGGGGGGAAAAAGCATATAAAAAATGCGGAATTTAAAAGGGAAGAGAGAAAGGATGGCGATAAAACATCTTACAGGGGGAAATTTCCCTTCCCCGGTCAAAGAGTCTTTTTTTTACAACTCTCGTTTTGAACCCTTTTCCCCAAATTTAATTTAAAATCACGATGGTCGGCCCATTTGAAAATTGTTAAAAGTTTTTCCTTATGGTGCTTGATTTTGAAGGCGGGAAGACAACCGTACTTTAAAGGAAAAGGGTTTTACCCTTCTCAAACATTACAAATGAAGGGGAACATTTGATGGGAAATGCCAAAATTTTTTGGGGTTTTTAGGAGATTCGAGAACTTGAAATTAAAATTTCGGGCTAGCACTATAAACTAAGCCTTCATGGGAGGCACCCCATGTTTAAAAGTATTTTCATTTGTTTTTAAATTTCTTTTAAAAAAAAAAAAAAAAAAAAAATTTCAAGGGGGGGGGGGTTTTAAAACCCGGCCGGTGCATTCAAGACATTTAAGGATGAAGACTTTTTGGGAGGAATTTTTTTCCCTTTTGAAATTTTACACCAAAGGGATTACCAGTATTTAAATTTTTTGCTTGGGATACCCTTTTTCCCTTTAAAATTTTTGAAAAATTAGGAACAATGAGGACATTGCCCAATTTAAGTGTGGGGAAGAGTTTTAAAAATTTTTAGAAGAAATTAATGTTTTGCACACATCAGTTCAAACCCATTTTTATTTATGTCCTTAAGTGTTTATCATAAATTTTGAAAATTTCCTGAAATTGACTTAGTTTGGGTCCCCTACTCGCCAACCTATTTGACTAGTTTACATATTTAAAAATTTTTAATAGTAAAATCTCAAAAAAAGAAGGGGTTTACCCTTTTGTTTAGCCTTTGAACTTAGTTTTGAGCCCTTTAAGTTAAAAAAAAACCAAAAAAAATTTTTAAACTTCAAAAAAAAATTGGGTTTTGGGGAATAAATCCCCTCTTAAAAATTTTTTTTGAGAATCCCTTTAACACCTAGTGAAAGAGGTAAAGGAAAAAATTTTACTTAAAACCCCTTTTAAAAAAAAAAAAAAAGAGCCTTTACCCCAAAATAATTTGGGAAAGTGGTTAAAAATTATCCAATCTTAAATTTTTTAGGGGGGGGGAAGGGGTTTGTGGGGGTTTCCCCCTTTAAAACCGGGTTCACTTAGGCGATGACCCCGGAGGGCCGATTTTAAAGAACTCAAATAACGAGAAGGGAAAAGGCAAAAATTTAGTCCCTTTAATGAAAGCCAGGTTGACATGGGGAGTTTTTGGGCCCCTAAAGAAGAGGAAGTCCATTTTCCCTGTCAATTAAGGCAAAAAAAAAAAAAAGGGAAAAATTTTTAGGAAAAAAAAGGTTTCCAAATATGTTTTTTCCCTTCTTTTTTATTTTTGTTTAGAGGAAAAAAATTTGGGGGGAATTTTTATACTTGTTTAAAAACCAATGAATTTTTTAAAAGAAGGGTTTTTCCCTTTTAAGGACAAAGGGTTTTAAATTTTTTTTTTGTTAAAAAATTGGGATTAAAAATCTTTTTGTATTTAATTTTTACTAAATTTAAAATAGATATCCCTATTTACAAATTTCAGTATGATCAGAAAAATTTGGGCCCCAGAATTCAATAAAATTTGGGTTTTTCTCTTGTTTTAATAAAATTATTTTGTTTTAGGACAAGCAAAATTTTAAAGTGGGGGGGAAGGGTTGAAAAGTTTAAAATTTTAATCTTAATTTTCTTTTGGAATTATATTAAATTTTTTTCAATATTATAAAAAAAATATAAAGAAAATATATTTAATGGTGTTTTTTTTTGGAAAATTCGGTTTTTTGGGACCCAAAATTTTAAATTACAATTTAAATTTGGGAGGAGTTTTTCAAAAAATTAAAAGAAGCGGGGGAAAGGAAATTGCAAAGGAAGGGGCCCGGGCCCGACCCCAAATTTAAAAACCGGGCCCCCAAAAAGCATTAAAGCCCCCGCCTTAAACCCGGGCCTACATTCAAGGCGGGGCCTTGACCCGGCCTTTTCTTTTTCCCCCGGATACCCCTTCGAAAATCCCCCAAAAATCGTATCTTAATTAAATTTCCGACTAAAACTCCTCATCAGATAAAACTTATCCCCCTCCTCTTTGGATCTAAAAAAGGGGGGGCCCCCCCCTTTTGTAAACCCCCTTGGGGGCCACCCCCCTTTTTTTTGAGAATCCTTTTTTTTTGATTTTTTGTTTAGCATCCTTTGTCTTTCTTTGAAATCATTAGAAATTTCCCCTTGGAACTTTAGGATTTTATGTTTTCTTTAAATTTCCCTTTTTTTTTCATGTTATTCCCCAAATTTTATTTGAAGAAAGAAAGTTATTTTGCGGGAAATTTGCTTTCAATTGAAAATTTGAGGAATCATTTTGGAAGATTGAAGTTTTTGAAAATTATAGCTATTGTTTCAATTACTTTATTTTCTTTTATGCCAATTTTTTTGTTTTTTCTTTTTGTTTTAATATGAATTCCATTTTTTCCAAATTTTTTTCAAATTTTTTTTATGCAATTCATTTTTTTTAATGTTTAAATCATCCTTGTGGGAAACATTTTGAAGCCCTTTAAATTTAAACTAAAAAAGACATTGTATTCTGTTATTGGAAATGTAGAAAAAGCGGGATTTTATATAAGAAGGGCCCGCTATGAATTTATTTTGTAATTGAAATCAATGCATGAAATGTAAATGACTCGGAAAAGAGAAATTTAAGGTTTTTAAACAGGAAAATTTCCCAAATAAGATTTAATAATTCATGTGGAAGAGCGTTATTGAATTTTTTTTAGAAAAATTTTTCCCAAGTGTTTCATGCAAATTTTTATTAAATTTTTTTTACTAAGGGATTAGGAAAAATTTTTTTAAAAATATTAGGCAATCTATAATTTGGGAAAATTTATGATTGTGAATTAAATCCTCATTTGAAATTTAAAATTGGGGGGGAAGCTATTTTAAAATTTAAAAAAGGGAAATTTCTTTAAAAACTTTGATAAAAAGGGTTAAGGTTTTGTTAATTTCTTGTTAAAAAAACCTATAGCTATGAGTTATTATAAAATTTAAGGCAATATGATTTTGAATTAGGGGTGGATTCTATTTCCCATCCCTTTATTTTTCAAAAAAAATTCTCTTTTTAAAGGGATTTAGTATAATTCCCTTCAATTCTCATCAAATAAAACATTGCCCAAAAAAATAGTAGAAATTGATAAAAGGGCTATTACTTAAAACAATCTTCGTGGGTTTGCACTCTTCTCTCACTAATTACTTAACCGAAAACCGGGGCACTTGCCGGTATTTTTTTCACCCCATTTTTTAATATTTTTCTTTTATGAACTATTTTGGGGGCATTTTAAATTTCCTTGTAGTTTTCATTAGGGTTCCCACCTTAAAATGGCAATTTGAAATTTTTTGAGCATTTTTTTTAACCCGGGAGTAGCAAGTAAAAATATTTGCTTAGAGGGGGTTTGAGGGGGCTAATTTTGCAAATAGAAGGTCATTTCACCTGAAATTAGGGTTCCTAATTGTCATTAGCTTTTATAAATTTTAATCCCAAGAGTAAATTGTGGCGAGTGCAACCCCTTTTAAAATTGAAATATATAATTTTCATTTGTTGTGTTTTCTTTTCTTCTCTAATGTGTATATTGGGGGTGAATTAAAGGAGGGTTCTTGGACGATTTGCTTCTAATTTTTGTCGAATTCTTGGTTTAAATTTAAAGATATTTTTTAAAAATTGAATTCGAATCACTTTGAAAATTTCCCTTTTGAAAACATGATTATCATTTTGGAAAGGGAGTTTTGAATTAAAGTTTTCTTTTGAATTTGTGGTTAATTTTGTGGGTTTTTGTGATTAGGGGGGGTTGTTTAAAAGATTTTAAATTGAGGTTTCCAATTAAACATTGAACTTTGGATTTCTTGCTCTTCTTAGGGTTTTACGTGAATTCTTGCTAGGGGGGCCCATTTGGTTTATTTGAGTTTTTGCTTTTTTTGAGTTTTTTTAAAATTTCTTCTCGTGGGTTTGGCATCCTATTGAAAATTTCACAGAGTGTAGAGTTTTATAGGCCTTCTTTCTTGAGGGTTTTCCCTTTCTTTAAGGTTGTAGTGTAGAAAGTGTAAAAGGTTAAAATACCGTAAAAGGCCCCATTTATACCTTTTTACAAATGTTTAAAAGCCCATTTTACTCAACCCTTTTTTATTTTTATTTCCCTTAATTTTTATCTTTATTATTTATTTATTTTTTTTGGTTTTTCATTTTGGGCAAATAACCCTCATAAATTTTTTTTCTTCCAGATTATTGTTAAAAAAGGAAAAGGAAAAGTGGACTTTGTTTAAAAAAAAAACCTTTTCCTAAAAATTTTTTGTGAAACAACGACCCCAAAAAAAGTTTTTCGTTAGCTTAGTGTAATAACACAGTTTGTTTAAGTTCAAAATATCAAGTGGAGGCTTAATATAGCGAATGTGTTTTTTGAAAGTTCAGAAGTCCAAGTCTTTGTTTCAAGGTAGAAGGAAATGTTTGTTTTTTGAAAAAATTACAATTCTTATTCGATTAGTTAAATTTTGGTCTTTTATTATCATAGAAAAATCATAGTGAATAATTATATTTTAGCCTTTTTAACTTTTACACTCCTTTTTTTCTCTTACTTTTTCTTAGTGAAGTTATCCCCCTAATTTGGAAAAATAAATCATTTTTTAAGTTTTGTGCATAGATTACACATACCTTTCTATTAGACACAAAGCAAACTTAACTTTGACTTAGTTTTTTTAGATTGAAGTTTACTTAATCATATAAATAAAAAAAAATTTTAAAGAAGAAAAAAAAAAAAAAATACTAAAATAAAATTATATTGTTTTTTTTCCCCCTATTCTTAAAATCGATTCAAAACTTGAACTTTGGATTCAACATATTTAAACATTTCTTTTTTTGAAATACAAAATTTTTTAATTTTTAATCTTGTTTTTTTTAAAAATCGGTAATTTTGCTTTATATTTTGCAATACGGAGTTTCCTCCATTTGTAGATAAAAATTCCCATTTTTAAGGGGGATTAGCAATTGAAAAACTGTAGAAGGTGAAAGGGGAAGCCATAAAGTTTTCCCCTTTGTTATTTACAAGTAACACTACATATATTGGTTAATAGTTGTAGCTATTTTAATTTGTTAAATTTTATATTTTTAAATTTTTTCATTAATTCAATTTGGGTCACAAAAACTTTTAAAAGCCAGAAAGGGTCGGAGCTTTGTATTTTTGAATGGCGACTACAAAATTGTGATAAGAACATGACGCATGCTTTGTAAGTGCCGTGAATTACCCCTTTTTTTTGGAAGATATATTATTGGGGAAAACCCTTTTTTTTCTTTTTTTTTTTTTTTTTTTTTGGGGAAAAATAAAATATTTTTCGGTACTTTTTTAGCCACCAAAGGCTTGCAATTAAATTTTTTTCTTTGGCGTGAGTTTGAGTTTTTATTTTTTTTTGTACATTTCATAATTTTTCTTAAATTTTTTGATAAATACCCGTATATAGGTTGAAGATTAATTTAATACGACTTGTGAAATGATCTATTTGGGGTTTTTAAAGGTTTATTTCAATTTTTTATCTTATATTTTATCTATTTTCATTCTCATAGAGAATAAGAGTAATTTAGGATTTTAAAAATTTAAAAATTTTTAAAGCTGAACTTTTTTAACGTAAAGTAAAATTATACTTTTTTTATTGTTTTAAATATTTTACGGGGTAGGTTTTTAGGAATTAAATTGTTAAATAGGTGATGGAAAAACAAAAAATTTTTAAACTATGCCTAATACTCTCCTGGAGTGGCCCTGTTTAAAAAATTGTGTTCCCTAAAATTCTCCACACTGTAAATTCAAAAGGGAAAAAACTACTATTCTTAAATGTTTGATCGATTGAGATGTCAATCGGGAGGCCCGCTACCACAAAAAGGGATTGGGCGGGGGCCCCCGTTTTAAAAGGGGGGGGAAAAATTTAGTCAGGGTCGCCCCCAAAAAAGGATAAAAGCACCAAAGCGTTGGTCCCCCCTTTTCTATCATCCCGACAAACAACAGCAAAAAACATGGTGACCGTTAGATGCACGTGAAACCATTATATAAAACCCAAATTAAATATTAACAGAATTTAGATTAGAGTATTTATAAAAGGGATGCTAATTTCTTGTTTTATAAATTTTTTATTTTCATTTTATGTGTTTTATTTTATAAAATTTTTTGGTTTAAAAAAAAAAAAAAACCTTATTGGTTTAAAATTAGTGATAAAGCATTAGTTTTCAAGGGATAAATCAGATTTTTTTTTTTTACTTTTAAATTTTAAAAAACTCTATTTGGGATTAGTGCATGATTTATCTTTTTACTTACAAGATTAAAATTGATTATACTAAATATAATCTAAACTTAATATTTTTCCCACTTTAAAACTTTTGTTTCTTTTCATGCTTCAATTTTTCCTCCTTTCTTTTCTTTTAAAAATTTTATATTATTACAAAGCAAGAGGAGAGATTGAACCCCATCAAACCTTCACTCAAATCTTTCACTCTTAATTTTAAATATAAAGATAAAAGGAAAATTTTTTGGATGGTTTGATAAAAAATGTTGTAATTTTTTTCCCTTTTTTTGTGTTTTAAAGAGAAATTTTTTTCGGAGTTTTTGGCGAAAGGGATTGTTAAAATTTGAACAAAGTTTCTTTATATTTTTTTGATAATGATTGAATTTTCGGTAATGCCGTCTAATAATTGATTTTACCGGCATTTCTTTTTAAACCTTAGTATTTTTATAAAGTTTTTTTGAAGTTTTTTTAAATGAATTTTTCCTTTTAGTAAAATGTATTTTATTTAAAAAATTAAAAAGCATACATGTCCCACGATGGATATATGGATATATTAGTACATAAGCTACTATGCTATACATTCAAATATATTGATATATTATTTGAACGAAATTTAGTATAAGAATGTGCTCATTTTTTGGGGGAAAAACAGAAAAAAAAAAAAAGTATAGAGAAATTGGGGAGGGAAATAAGCAATTTCAGAGTTAAAAAATTTATGGGCTAGTGAAAATATGATGGCTTGGTTTAAAAATTTCCACTTTATAACAATATCAAAGATTATTTGAGAGATTAAGGTCAATTGTGGTTGTTAGGGCCATACTATTTCCAATATCAATGAGGGTTAATATAGGAGTGTTCTCGATTCAATTTAGGGGCCAAAGGTTTTGTTTGGTTTTTGGGTTAAATCTAAACCCAAACGAGTTTGAAAATGGTTTCATTTTACTTGAAAAGCTTTTTTAAAGCCCCTTTTTTTTTTTTTAATCATATTTTATAGTAATATACATCAAAATTGTAACTTTTACTTGTAAATTTTGGTATGCAATTTTTAAATCAAAAAATGAAAAAATGGATTAAGTATATTATATGGATTTTGGGTTAAGGGCCCCAGGGGTTTATTTTATTTAGTAGCCACAAAATAGGGAAAGCCCTAAAATTGGTCATAATAAATTTGGAAAAAAATCCCGGTGCTTTAAAACAGCCCCAAGGGTTATTTTTTTTTTGCGATTTTGGGTTCGCTCTGAAACCAAAAGTTTTAAAATGGATTGAAATTTCCCTTTTAAAAAACCCAAAACGTCAAAAACAAACAAAAAATTTACAATTTTTTTTGGTTTTTTGGAATTTGGGGACTAGCGAAAAAAAATCAAAGGATTGGATAAAAATTTTTTCAATCTATAGATGCCAAATTGATAAAATTTTAAATGATTCGCAATCAAATCATAGAATTAAAAAAAACGTTTAAAATCAAACACTAGGGTTAAAGAATTTCCCAAAAATTCAATAACGATATCGCCAAATTTTAATGAACCAAGGGAATTTTATAAGAACAAAAGGATAAAAAGAATAATCAATTTCCCAATATTCACAAATCTCCCAAGAAATTCACACCACTAAGTGTCTATGTTTTTCACCAAAAAATCTTTTTCCCCCCCCGAAAAAAACCCTAAGGATCCTTTTATATCTCTAAAAAAATTTGTGCAGAAACATTCAAAGGGCCCGGGGGCCTTCACTTTAGGCCGGGGGCCTTCATTTTGGCCCCGGGTCCAAGGCTGGGGGCCTTTAAACTAACTCGGGCCCGGGCCTTTTTTTGGCTGGCTTAAGGCTGGCCCCAACTTCGCCTTTGGTCCTCCCGACGCTTACGCCTCTTCTTTTAGACCCCGCACGCCACCCAGAGCTCGAATTGCTTTGTTTTTTTGGGGCTCGTATTTACCCCTTTGGGGAATGTATTTTCCCCCCCATGTTGAAAAAGATTCGACCTCGAATTGTACGTCCATCCTACAGGCCACATAAACAACCCCTTTTTCCCCTTGGGGTTTTTTTAAAGCAAATCATCTTGTGTTTTGTATTTCATTTGGACCATAGGAAGAAGTTGTAGTCTTGTCCGTTGCTGAATTTTTAACTCAGATGTATCCATCATATTGGCTTTGGGTCATCCCAAGGTCTTCCAAGGACAAATGTGTGCTTCCAGGGGGCTACATCACAAACAATTTTCGTCAGTTAATCACAATAAGCAAGGGAACAAAACCTGTTTGTGTACTGAATATTCCCTGTGGACTAAACAAATAAGTGCAAAAGGTCTTGGATGCTACTCCACCTGAAACCCAACTTAGAAACCCCAGTTTGTGAAGAAAAATTTGTGCAATGCCTGTGTCAACCACAATCAAAAAGTTTTCCTGCACCTTCCCGGATTGGAAAAAATTGCCCTCTGTTAGGAACAAATTTCATCTCTGAACCTTAGCAAGTCTCCCCGTATGGGGTGCTATAAGCTTCATCTTCCTCTTCTGCCCAGTTTCTTTTTTTTTCTTCCCCTTCCCCCCCTTTGTCCCCCTTTAGCCATAAAACCCCTTTTATTTGGGCATTGAAAGTAAATTTTGGGCCCAAATCCTAACATTAAAAACATTTTATATCCCCGCCCTCTTTTGTTGTGTTTTGGTCACAGCCTCACTAGCAATACCTTTTTCCCCTTTTCCTTTCCCTTTTCCCCCCTCCCCTTCCCCATTGATTATGGTGGTGATATGATTTTTGATCCCGCCTGCGTGATTTCCACTCTACCCCCATGGCCAATTTAATTACATCCTCAAAGTCTGATAAGCGGGGGTTCCACTACAGGCAAGTCCTCTTAACCCCTTGATGAAACGAGTATGGATTTTTGATGTTTCCCTGATATCCATCTTGCCCCTAAAGTTCAAAATCCTTCAATACTCTTCAGTCTTCTTACCCACCTCAAGGATTCAATCCATTTGCATCTCCTGTTTAAGTAGTTGGACACAAAACTGTGCTCATCAACCTTTCTCAAAGCCCATGAACGGGACTTTCTCCTCATAGCCCCCCCACCTCTCGTTTTTAAAATTTTCCCCCACAAACTAGCATATTGTTCGATTTAAAGTGTGACCCCCTGCTGGTCCCTGTGCATGTTTCCCGAATTTCTTACCCCTTTGCTTTGATACCCATCTCCTGATTACCTGATCGGAACAAACGAAACAAAAAAAAGGGTTCCTCCCCGAAAAAAATGTTCACTTCAGCAAAAAACCTTCTTTTTTATAAGTTTTGTCACTTGGGGAGTATTCTGCAAACAAAGGGAATTTGCAAAATCAGCAAAACCCAAAGGGTCAAAATTAAAACTTACCTTTTTAAACTGATACTCTTCCCCCGGAAAAAAACATCATCAATCTCTTCTTCTTTCATTCCTCCAAGTATGGGGTTTTTCTAAACGAGGGTGTTTTTGCAGCTAAGTTTTAGCCCCCCTTGTCCCTAAAACTCCCG
>JBBMOL010003152.1:0-18081 GCA_037954665.1 Laguncularia racemosa | reverse complement strand
CACAGCCTCTTTGAGTCTTCTCAATTCCGGATTAAAAGTGAGTTCACCTGTCTGAGAAGAACGAGTCATACAAGAATAGAAATAAATTTGACACCAATCCCCGCAACGGCGCCAAAATTTGATAGGTGTCGAATCCAACAAAAACAAAACTACTCCTAGACAATTATATGATTTGCATATAGTGGTGAGTAGGGTCGAATCCATAGGGATTGGGTTTTAAATATATTTCTATCAAAGAGAATAAAGAGGAAAAGAAAAATGGGGGGGGTTTGTTGTAACAAAATAATGTTGAAACAAGATAATAAAATCGAATATTGATAAAAAGCCAAAGCCAAAGGAATCAAGATAGTTTAATTCTGGGAATTGATCATCAATGCAAATGTTTTTTTTTTCTATTCTTATTTCAAGATAAACTGGTTATGGTTATTAACAAGCTCTAACAACCTATCTCTCCTTACTTCCTCGATAACCAAGAGAAGCTTTTTGATTATTTCCCTTATCGATTAGAAAACCCCTAGACAAGCTCTTAGGATTTAATCTATCAATAGCATTAAAAATTAGAGAGACCACCAATTCATGCCAGTAGTTTATAAGATAACCTATTAAACATGATCATACACCTCCATAACTGAATTCGATCATCTATTTTATAACCAACATGTTATTGTGTCACTAAGACTAGAATAATCAAAAAATTTACGGTTTTTGGCGTGCTAGTTGACAATATATTAACTTGCTAATTGAGTAGAAGAGCTCTAATTCATACCAATCAACAAAGATAATAATGACAAAACGTTCAGAAGATATCGAATATCCAAAAACAAAGAATAGGATAAAGACAAATCAATTAGATCTCACAATTCGTGGAGAATTAAACATCTATGACCCTTTGGCTAGAAAGTAGCTTTGCAACACATGTTCATCATCAAAACGAAATTAAAATAAAAAAAAAACAAGCTCTGTTCCGGGTGCCGGCTCTGCCTCCTTCTTTCCTTCTTATCTCCAAAATGATAAAAAAAACCCCTAACCCCTAGGGTTAGTTCTATTTATATTATTAAATGAATGGCAATTTTGATTTTTTTGCTAGCAAGATACGAAAATATCTTTCCTTTTTCAAGTAGATTTCGAGAAGTGAATATCGTCCGCCTGGCACGCCCTACCACACGGCGTGGGTCAAGTCGTGCCTCCCTCTGTGTGTAATTCACATTTTCCTCTTTTCCCTGTCCCGTGTGTACCACGGCTTCAACCACAGCCAGATGTCAAGCTGTGCCTTCCTCTGTGGATAATCTACAATTTTTTATCCATTTCCAGTGTGTACCACGGCTTCAACCACGGCCAGATCCCAAAACCGTGCCATCCTCTGATTGATGTTCACAATTTCTTACTCCTTGGTTCATCAAGCTTCCAACCACGCTTCCACCACGGCCATGTCACAAGCCGTTGTCATCTCCCTTCATGCAGTGTGTAGCACGGGTTTTCCCCATAGTCGTGCCTCAAAACGTGCCTCCTTCTAGACAGATACACGGCCGGTGTACTTCAACCGTGTATCTTCCTGTTGATTCAAAACCAAGTACACGGCCGTTTTTACTTTAACTACACGCCCCTGTACTTCCCTCCGGCGATGGTAAATTCCTTATCTTTTAATCCAAGTTGTAGATGACTTCTCTAATTTACTTGAATTTGGGAACCTTGACTCCATTTAAACCCGATTTATCACCATAATAGAATTAAGTACCATTTCCCTTTTGATTTCTATAAAATCAATAAAAAATTAACACATTTATACTATAAAGATTGCGTATTAAAATGACTCTATCAAGCATGATTTTGAAGGGTTGAATCATGTATTTAAATATTGTAAATTTAAAACATTTTGTAGAGTTAGGGGATTGGCAATATGGCTTTAAAGGTAAAAAGGAAACTTAAGAGGAAGATTAGTTGATAATCCTAGTTCCCCAAATTTAAAAAATTTTAGAAAAATTGGAGGGTAAGGAGAAGATTTTTTTAAAGCAAAATTTGTGCCTGTGAGTGAAAAAAATGGGGCTAGTAAGGTAAAAGGTAAATCAAAAATTTTTAGATCAAATATCATTTTTTGGAGTTTTATAGAAATGGGGGTAGGTTATAGCTTTTAGGTCCCAAAAGGGGTATGATTACTTTAGGTAATGATGAATATTTTCAAAAGTGAGAGAGATGATGATATCCCTCTTTAAAAAGATGTTAGGATGATCATTTTTTTTACCCACTAATAAACCCTTAATTGTTAGGTGCACTTTGAGTACTTGGTTTAAAAGATAAGACATAGAGTATTTTAAGGGAGAACATTTCCCTATTAGGTGTCTGTAATGGAGAAGTGGTGGTTTGATTATTATGAGGGAGTTATACAAATGTTGGGAGTAGCAACTTGATGAAAATATTGATTTACCTACTTAGAATCCAAAAACCTTTATAAGCTACAATAGTTGAATGATTTAAGGGAATAAGGTAAATAAGCTATTGGTGCCATGGCAAATTTTTAGAAAAGGGGTACAATTGGTTTAAACTGGAAAACATTTCCACTTGGCCTTTTTCCCCAAATCAATTTTATGAGGATTAGTTGGTATTTAAAAGAGGGATGAATTAATGAGGCAAATGAATTATGAGGGAAAAAAGAAGAAGTGAGATAAAGAAACAAAGGGAACAAGAGAAAAGAAAAAAAGAGGGAAAAAAAAAAAAAGCAAGTGAATTGTTTTGCAAAGAAAAGTGAGTCATGTGCTATTTTTTTTTTTTAAAAAAAAAAAACCAAAGATTGTACTCATGTACAAAAGTTATTTGAGTACTGACGAGCTTAATCATGCTTTACCTAAAATTGTTCTGTTTTTTTTATAGAATTATGAGAATCTATTTCTAAAAGGGATGCCAGGGGTTTACCCCCTATGAGAGGTATTGAGAAAAAAATCAAATTTATTCCTGAAGCCACTATTTTCAAATTGTCCCCTTATAGATGTTTCTAAAGGAGATCAAAAGGGCAAGTGGAAATCTTTTTGTGACAGAATTTTTTAGAGAAGAATGAGCCTCTTTGTACTGTGTTTGTATGTAAGAAGGAGGAACAGGATGATTTTTTTAAATTATAAAGCTCCTTATAGGTATCCCTTTTCCTAGTTAGAAAATATGTTTGAAAAAATTGCTGGTGTTATATTTTTCTCAAAAAAATTGATCTTAATAGTAGTTTCAAAAATTAGAAAAAAAAAGAAGGAAATGAATGGAAAACTGCTTTCAAGACAAATAAGGTTTAAATGATTAGTTTATACCTTTTTTTTAATTTAGCATTTAGTGCTTTTATAAGATTAATAAACCCATGTGTGAGGCCTTTCAACGGAAATTTTGTTATGGTTTTTTGATGCATTTGGTGTGTTGGGGGAGTTTACATGAGCATACTGAACATTCAAAGATGATGCTTGATGTGTTGAGAAAAAAAATTTCATTGTAATTTGAAAGAGTTTTTTTTTTTTTCTTTACATGAAAAAAGGTTGTATTTTTTGGTTTTATTTGAGTGCAAAGGGGGATTGGTCTTTATTTTCTATATTTTCTGTTTTTTTGTATTGTTTTGCTTGGGGATCCCCATGAGCAAGTCGATATCAGTAATCTCCTAAAATAAAAAATATTAATAAACTTTTCTACAGTAAAAAATATTAAAAAAAACTAATAGGGTTTGAGTTACTCAACCCCTTTTTCATATAGATTAGCAAAGTCCTTTTCCCCTTTGTAACCCCAATAGCTCTTTAACCTCTCTTTTTTTTTCCCTAAGTTTACAAATTTAGTTTCATCAACCTGTGTGATTGGATCTCTGCTTTTCCTATCGATTTACTTAATTTAAAGGGAAATTTTTATTTTGATATCAGGTCTAAAAAAAAAAAAAAAAATTACAAACCAATCGTCACTATTCACAAATAATATAAAAAAAAACCATTTCGGGCTAAGCTGTGAGATTCAAATTGATAAAAACCTTAGAATTATCTTGCAAAAATAGAAAGGGAAAAAAAATGGAAAGGTAAAAATTAAAGGGGCACTAGGGCTCTAATTGTACCTTAAGCAATGTTTTGCTGGTGATAAGGGTTGGCGAGCAAGAGGGGACCCAAAAGGGGGAGGTTTTTGGATGATATATTCTGTTTAGCCCATGGAAAGGGGTGATGGGGGGGGTGTTTTGGGGGTAATGGGGTGTTGGTCAGAGGGTGGAGATGAGGAATGGGGGAAGAGGAGAGGTTAAGCAGTGGTGGTGTTTTGTGTGATGGGAGAGAGATAGAGTACGGGCGGTGATGGTGTTCTAGGGGGATGAAAGAGGGGAGAGTATTTTTACATGAGATGAAAAAAAAAAAAAAATATGAAAGAGTTTCGGGCAGTGGTGGTGTTTTGAGGTGTAGGAGGAAGGGAGTCCAAACCTATTAAGTGAAGACACAAATGAAAAAAAAAAAAAAAAAGGAACAAAACAAGTGTTAGGTGTGAAGTGAATAATTTCTAAAAGGAGAATGTCGACCTAGTAGGGAGTAAATTATAGATTTTTTTTAAATTTAAAGGTTATTTAATTTTTATATAGTAAGTAATAAATATTTAATAAGATTAATTACAATTAATTTTAGAAAAAATATTACAAGTCAAATTATCTATATATTATATATATATATATCTTGTAAATTTATTTATAAACATTACTAAATTGTATTTTTCTGTAACATTTAATAAACTTACTAAATCACATACAAATCAGTAACATTTGCAAAATTTCCAAACATTACCAAAGCTCAAAATTCTTTTTAGTGGAGATTGAATATGATAATTTTGGCATTGGCATTGGAGTCGTTGGATGCAAGAAGAGCATTTTATAGTGTATTTCAATGAAAAAATGAATAGATCTTTGTCGAGTCTAATTTAAAAATTCTATATCATCTTCCTAATTTGATTCATATTAGATCCTATGGTCATACAACATAAATCCTCGACTTGAACTAAGAATTTTATTTTTTTATTTGGAGTCGCCACCCAACTGAAGTTGGGAAAAATATTGAATTTTTCTAAACCTAAACTTTATTTTTCAATTTTGAAAAATAGAACTAAAATCCTCTAGTTTGAAAACATCAATTAAAAAATTTATTTCATAAAAATCATTTTTCTAGGTGATAAAACATTATATCATATGTATATGTGTTTTTTTTTTTAAGAAAAACTCACACCTTAAATTAAGAAAATTTTAAAAGAAACACAAAAGAAATTCTAAACCTAATTTTATCAATAAAAAAAAAAGAAAACAAATTCCTAAAAACATATTTCTTTTATCATTTTTGTTATTTTTTATTATTTACTATTTATTATTATTTATTTGTTAATTAAATAATAATAATATAATAATAAATAAATAATAAAAATAAAAAAAAAATGATGAAACTCAACTAACCTGAACATAAGTCGCGGTTCGGGTCAATCAAGTCGGATTGTAGTAACTAGAAGCTCCTCGTCGATGGCTTTCTGGTGGTCGTTTGTGTTGGTTAATGGGTGGTTTCAAGTCTTTTAGAGGTCGGGAATCATTTGAGTGAACTTTCTTCACTAGAAAAATGCCTTAGGTGATTGTTGGCAGTGTTGAACGACGAAGATCTAGAGAGAGAAGGAGAACTCCGACGGCGTACAGGTTTTCTTTTTTTTTTTCGTGTTTGTCTCTCTTTTTTTTTTCTTTTCTTCTCCTTCTGATTCTTTTTTCCCCCTTCATCGGCCTCCCTTTCGACCTTTATTTATAGATGTTGAAGGCCGGATGCAAATGAACATAGATCTAAACCGTAAATAGGGTTCTTTTTTTTTTTCTTCTCTTTTTCCCAATTCAAAAAGATTGATGTAAATCTTTTGTTTTGAAAGTTTTTTTTATTTATCCCAAAAAGATTTGAGCAAAAATTGTTGTATTTGGTTCAGATTTGCTCCGATTTCCTCTCCCTGCATTTCACAGTGGACGGGCCAGCTGGAGAAGACGATCATGCATTGTGCGTGTGATCTAGGTCGTCCAATCGCATGCTGCCACATAACAACTCAAGAAAAAGAAAGAAAAAAATGGCATGAAGTGCCTTCGCAGATTCGAACCTGCAACCAATGCCTTCCTACGTGCATTCCAAGCGAGCATTCGAACCAGCTGAGTTGGCCCATTTCTTATTTTTTTATTGCACACAAATTATATTTTAACTTAACATTTTTGCTAATTTTTTTGTTATTTTAAGATTTATATATTTAATTAGAAATCTAAATGTATTTTACTATTATTGCTATCTTTATTATTATTATTTTCTTATTATTTTTATTATTTTTTTCCTTATATATATTTTATATATATATATATATTTTAATAATTGAGGCAAAAATGAGGTGTTTACAATTGTCTCTCTTTATAGTAAAGTTTGGAAAAACTTGGCTACAAAGACCACAAAAACACCATTTTTGTCTATGACATACAAAAACTTATTTGGTTGACCATCTGGATTGAAATTCGCTAGGGAATAGATTGAGTAAGGACAACATTCTATGAGCTTAGCAATCCTAGCTTGTAAAAGAAAGATAGTTGCCTTATACAGAAAGCCAATTTAGAAAAGTGCTCTCATAAGCTGACTAATCTATGGTAGGAAGCATCTTACTAAACTAACAATCTTAAAGAGGAAATTATCTAGAAAAGTTCTTTTATAAGTTGACTAATTGACGATAGGGAGTGTCTCGCCCAACTCGCAACCGAAAAAGTGCTCTTTATGAACTGACTAGTTGATAATGGGAAGTGTCTCACCTGACTCGCAACTGAAAAGTGCTCTCATGAGCTGACTAGTTGATAATAGGTAGCATCTCATTAGACTCGCGACTGTAAGAGAGAATATCTGGAAAGTGTCTTATTTTGAGCTAACTAACCAATTGGGGAATTATCCTTTTGGACAATAGATTAAGAGGCATCTCAGTAGACTGGCATCCTAAGAAGGAATTGTAAAATGCTCCTGTGAGCTGACCAATTGATAATGAGAGGCGTCTTCTTTAAACTAGCCAATAGAAATGTGGCTTATGGTGAATGATTACTTAATTTTTAGATGCTTAACTGATCATCATAAAAAACAACCAAACAACTGAACCCTTGTGATAATCTAATCCTTCTCCACTTATCTTTACCTAACTAGAGTAGGTAATCTTGATGTATTTCTTCTTGCGGGTTTAGTTCTTATGATTGTGGTATTATCTTGTAAACATACTAGACCCCAATATTCGAGAAAGATGGGATCATACAAAAATTCATTGAGTTTTATCATTCCATCGTTGTTCATTATTTATTATTTCCCTATATGTGCAATGAGGCGATGGGTAATGTAAGAAAATGATATAAGAGTTTGTTTGATAGTGACTAGTCAGCATAATTGACCGTTTAAGGACATTCACTTTGCTTGTAGAGAAATAAAAATCAAACCACAAAGTTGTAATAATTGTTGGCATTTATGAATTTTGGAAAAATTTTGTCATTCATGCTAAAGGATAGTACATCTTAACAGCATCCACATTTATGAGGTCCCTCAACTTTGGACCATCTATTTGGGCTGATATTAAGGCCCCTCTTGATAACATCTTTTTTATAACATATGAACCGTCATAGTTTGGAGTAAACTTGCCTCTTGAATCTTATGCATTCGGGAGAACCTTTTTTAGTACCAAGTCACCTTCCTTAAAATGTCAAGGCCGTATTTTTTTGTTGAATGCTCGGGCCATCCTTTGTTGGTAGCATTGACCATGGCATAATGCTATGAGTCTTTTTTCATCGATCAAGTTTAGCATTGATCGAGGATGCATGTCTCATATTCTACAATATTACTAGTATATAGAAATGTGAGTCTCATCGTTGAGGGGAATTGCATTCCTTCTAGTGATATCAACATTGCTCTACTTCCACACCCAAATACATTGGCAGCCCCGTCGAAAAACATCTTCCATTTAGGATCCTTCTCTATCCTAGATTTTTCTTCTGACTCACCCTCCACCATTAGTATATTTTCATTTGGGAATTAGGCCTGCGATTCTTGGGAATCTCCTTCAATTGGGTATTCCACCAACTGATCTGCTAATGATTGCCCTTTCATCGAATTTAATTTATATATATGACATCAAATTCTAATAGGAGCATTTGCCATTTGGAGATTCTTCCTAACAAAACAGGCTTCTCTGCTGAGTATTTCAAATAATCATGTTTTGATAATAATTCGATGGGATAATAGATAGTGTACTATCTCATCGATGAATGACCCAAACCAATGCACAGTAGGTCCTTTCTATTTCGAAATACTTTTGTTCCCCTTCCATGAATTTTTTACTCAGATAGTATACAGACTGCTCCCTTCCTCTTTCATCCTTTTGTCCCAGTATAACACCCATATATTCAGGAAATATCGTGAGGTATAAAAATAAAGGTTTTATTTTTTTTAGGACTACTAAAAACCAAAGGGTTCATAAGGTACTCTTGATCTTTTTGAATGCCTCTTCGCATTCACCATCCCATTCTACTGTGGCATTCTTTTTTAGTAGACGAAAACAGTTGATGGCATTTATCCGTGAGTTATGAGATGAACCGAGCTATATAATTCAACCTTCCCAATAAAACTCTTACCTCCTTGATGGTACGTAGAGAAGGAATTTATAGTATGACTTTTACTTTGTCAGGGTCGATTTTAATACCTTCTCGACTTATAATAAACCCCAATAACTTGCTAGATGTGACCCCAAAAGTTCATTTCTCCAGATTTAATTTAAACTGAAACTTCCTCAATCATTCGAATAATTTCCTTAAGATTACCTCATGGCTTTCTCCTTTTTTGGATTTAGCTATCATGTTGCCACATATACCTTGACTTCTCGATGCATCATGTCATGAAGTATTGTGACCATTGCTCTTTCATATGTTGCTCCAGCATTCTTTAAACCAAAAGGCATGACTTTATAACAGAAGTTACCCTAAGTCGTGACAAAGGTCATTCTGGTTTTATCTTCTTCCGCCATTTTTATTCAATTATACCTTGAGAAACGTTTATAAACGAGAAAAGATGACTCCTGCGATATTGTCTACTAAAACATCTATGTGAGGTAGAGGGAAGTTGTCTTTAGGTGTAGCTTGGTTCAAATATCGAAAATCTACGCATACTTGTACTTTTCCATTTTTCTTTAGAACAAGGACTATGTTTGCTATCCATTCAAGATTGTTTGTTACTTCGATAAACTTGACTTCCAATAGTTTCTTGACCTCCTCTTTAATTTTTAATAAAATGTCAGGCCTAAACCTTCTCAATTTTTGTTTTTTAGATTCGATATCCTTTCTTGTAGGTAGCCTGTGAACTACTATCAACTGGTTAAGTCTTGACATGTCGCCATATGACCAAGTGAATACATTTGCATATTCAGTCAATAGCTTAGTTATCTTACACTTTTGTTCATCACTCAAATTAGCTCCAATTTTAAGGCTTTTGGGCTCTTCTTTAGTTCCTAGATTAACTATCTCCATTGGCTCATCAATCAAGACTTCACCTTGTTCATATTTTTTGCCAACTCTCTTGTACTACTTCGTGGTCATTAATATCGCTTTCGACAGCTGACTCAGCAATGTTGGAAATAATTTCAATATTTTCATTACTTACCGGCGTGAGATGTCCTTAACACTCAAAAGTATCAAATATGTGGGGAAAGTGAGGTGAGAGTATATAAGTAAATGAAAGAAATAACTTGGTATTTATTGAAGAGTCTTATGAACAACGATGGAAGTAAACACAAAGAATTTAATTTATGATTGCTTCCTACTCTCAAGAAAAACCTAGTGCTATTCATGAGATAAGAAAACCATTTATTAAAAGTTACATGTGGACTGGACGTACGAGAGGTAAAAGCCTCTATCAAAGAGCCCTTGTCATTGAAGTTAGCTTGGATTGTTCTCGGCTTTTGAGTGCTAACTAGTCGAGAAAATATTTGTCTAAGGGGTGGAAAATTTATCTGTGTATCATACAACTTCTCTCCCCTTCTGCCTTTGATGTATTTTGCTTGAATTTCTTCTCTCGAAGTAAGAATACCCTAACCTAAATGTCCCTTGTTAACCTTCCTTGAATCGATACCCCTTTTTGCTCATTTCTTCCTTAATAACGATGCATACCTCATCAACTATTTAGAGTCCCAAGTTTTCAGGGCCATCATCCCAATGTAAGCTATAACTATTTCTTTATAGATGGCATAGTCTTGTTCACCTATTACGGTGATTACTTAGCCATTTACTATGAATTTAACCTTTTGGTAGAGGCTCGAAGGTATAGCCCCTGCGATGTGTATCCATGGTCTTCCTAATAGTAGATTAAAGGACCTTGGTATGTCAAGGACTTAGAATGAGATATTAAAAACTTATGGGTCGATCTCCATTGGTAGGCCAATTTCTCCCATTATTTCCCTCTTAGAACCGTCAAAGGCTCGAACTACCATTGAACTTGATCTGATATTGCTTATATCAACCCCTAACAAGTCGAGGGTGGTTAAAGGGCATACGTTAAGAGAAGATTTGTTGTCTACAAAGACCCAAGAGACTATTGTGTCATTGCATTTTACCAGTATAAAAAGTGGTTTTGTATGTTGGTCTCCATCTTCTCTTAGTTCTTCAAGTGAGAAAGATATCTGATCCATGGTGAAGATTGAATCTACGACATAGCTTAGCTTTTCTGTTGCAATTCCTTCTATTTACCCTAATTGTTTGAGCACTTTGAAGAGCGTCTCTCGGTGAGGTTCAGATGACATAAGGAGACCCATAAGTGATATTTAGGTTAGAATTTTATTGAGCTACTCCATGACCTTGTATTCACTTGATTTAATCATTTTTATGAGTGTAGGGAGTCCCTCTTCCTCTTCCTTTTCCAACTTAGTAGCAGGCTCTTCAACGGAGATTCTGTTTTTAAGATCATAATTCTTCATAAATTCTTCCCTAAATGGGTGATCCCCCTGATAATGAATATTCAAACGGTGCTACTTTATACCTCTTTGGGGGTATCAGGACATTAAACACTTTATTTTTCTTTGGGACCTTTACCTTTGTCTCTTCATAACATTTTATAACTATTGGTTTCAGGCTTGATCTAATCATATTTATGGACTCGCCTTTCCCTTTTAGTTGATTGTCTTCCCCCTCAAATTCAGGCCTTAACCTACTAGTGGCCCATAAGCTATTGGCATGAATGAATAATCCACCAGATATTCGAACTTCCCAAATGTTTTACCTAAGTGTTGTAGATACCTCATTTTTGCCCTAAGAGTCAATAATAATCAATAAAAATCAATTTTCAATTTTTCCCAATTTTTCCATATTTTCCTCTAATTTAGGAAAAATAGGAAAAATATTCAAATAAATAGGAAAACACATCAATTTTGAAAACTAATTTCAGAAATGGCATAATAAGGATTAAATAATTTTTACAAATTTTTGAAATTTCAAAAATACAAAAAAATAAAAAATCGCATTGCATATATGCAATTTGCGAAATAATAAAATCAGGAAAATGGGCTAGCTCAGCTGGTCCGAGTCACGGTCAAGCATGCGCACGGAAGGTCTGAGGTCCCGAGTTCAAATCCCCCCGCGAGCACTCTGTGCAATTTTTTTCGCTTTTGCCTCGAGCTGCCACGTGGCAGCGTATGATTGGCCAGGGAAAGTCACGCGTCTCGCGGGTGATCATCTCCTCTGCCCGAACAGACGCGAGAGGAAGCCGGAGCGGGTCCGACGAAGGCGGAATCTTTCGTTTTTCCTCAAATCTTTTGGATTACTGTCGATTTTAAGCCAAATCCATTAGATAAATCAAAAGAAAAACAAGGGATTAACATCAAATCGTCGAGATAAGGCCGAATCCGAAACGGAAAAAAGATGGGTTTATCCAAATCGGCGGATTTGAGCTTATCCGGAGGAGTTTGTGAGCGGCTATTTAAAAAAGAGGAGGAAGGGAGGAAGCGAGATCACAGATAAAAAAGGGAGAGAAAGTGAGAGAAAAGAGAGAATCGAAGTTCGCCCGGAGTTGTTTGAAGCCGCGACCGCCGAGCAAGAGTTGGGCAACCACCAGGAGGAGTTTCTAAAGCAAACCACCACCACCATTGGATTCCTCACCCTCGATAACCTAGGATTCGACACCTCAACCGCTGCAAAAGGCCGCCGGAACGCCGTCAACGAGCACTCCTCGCCGCCGCATCCGATCAACCTGACACGACCGACCGACCTGCGCACCAACCCGGATCCAAGTAAGTCAGATTTTTCGATTTGCTTTAATTTATTTATTTATTTAGAATTAATTAGTTGTTATTTATTACTTATTTGTTATTTATTTACATATGGGTTATTTTTATTTCAATAAGTAGAAAAATGTTAGAAATTAGATTTTTAGGATTTAATGATATAAAAATAAAAATATAATTATAATAATAAAAATAAAAATGTAGAAAATAATAAAAATATTAGGAAAATAATAAAATTTAAATTTTAAAATAGGATAGATAAAAATCTAGGAGAAAATTTTTAATAAAATAAAAATTATAAAAAATTACTAAAAAAATAAAAATTATAAAAAATTATGAAAATTTACTAAAAATTAATAAAAAAGTTAAAAAATTAATAAAAAATTATAAAAATTCATTAAAAAAATCAATAAAAATTTATAATAGCATAAAGGAGTTGGAAAAATAGAAAAAAATGAGTTTTATCACTTAGAAAAACTATTTTCTCAAATAAACCAAAAATTGATGTTTTTCCTTAAAATATCATTTTCAAAAGAATAAAATTTAAAGCTTAGGCTTAGGCTTTTTTTTAGAAAATCCTAAAATGGTAAAAACATAAATCAAAAGAGATTTCAAATTAAAATTCATAAGCACACTTAAGATTTTTCAGGAAAGGCGAACTAACGGCTTGTTTGATCCGAATAGCAGGTACGTAGACACCCATTTGGGGCAACCATAAAATGAATAAAAAAATCATTTTCCCAGAATAATTCACTCAAAAACACAATAAAAGGCAACAGAAATAAAATAAAGACATTTCTAGAAGGAGTAAATTTTTAGGAGATTAGGTGGTAACCTTAGAGTTTTAATAGGTTAGCCTCCGAACTTAGAAATCTGGTTTTTCCTTTTACTTTTTTTCACAAATATGAGAAGAGAAAATCACGACGACTAATGGTCTAAATTAAGACTAATCCACTCCATTAGTCTTAATTCAATCTTTCCCATAACGTTGGGTGGCGACTCCAAAATTAAACGAAATTCCTAACTCAAGTCGAGGATCTATATCAGATGAGCATAGGGTCTAGTTTAGATCGGATTAGGAATGGGAAATCAAAAATTAGACTCGACAGGATGGCGACTCCACTAAGGAATCATTCTAGTAGGCTAGCCACCTGAATCTCCTCAAATTGTTCCTTTTTTAAGAATGTCTTTCGATTATTATTCTGTTGCTAACTTTTCAGGAATTAGCTAGATTTTTTATTTGGTTTTGAGTCTGCATGCATACATTTGTGTGAATAGATGCGGTCGAACCCGGACCGTCCTAAGACCCTAAGACGGGGAGCCATGGTGTAAGTTTCGGGCAAAGTGAGTTGATCACCGTTCGAGACCGATTAGGCTACCCACCTAATGCTTCGATATAGCATGAGATCCATTTCTCCGAGAATGCGGGAGGCCATAGAGCTTGGGGACCAATTAGAACCAACCTATTTGCATACATAAAGTCACGGGTTGACAATTGACGATGATGTAATAATTTTTTGTGTTGATCATGGAGTTCGGATCTATTTCCCTGTAATATTTTCATGGTTCTGGTTGTAATTAGGAAATTTCTTGTTGTAATAGATGGCTAGTACGCAGTCGACCGCCTCCTCCGCAAAGAGATTCGGGTATACAAACCTTCGGACCCAAAGTTGGTGCTGGACCACTGGTTTACCTTATACAATCCAAAGGAGCAGGCCTTCATCCAATAGAAAATAGGGCCCATCCTCTCACTAACAAAAATGGAGGTGAACGTGCCCTTGGTACGGGTCATGCTCCAGTCATGGGAAGTAGAGCCCGCAGCTTCTTCATCGGGCCACATGAAATCACCCCTACCTTGGAAAAGTACACCAGCTGCTACAAGCTCCAGTGCTAACCGATCAAATCTATGTGCCAGATCACGAGGGCCGGGCCAGCTGGTACTTTCAGCAGGACTACTAGGTATCCGTAAAACAGCAGTTAACAAGGCCTTATCAGACTGTAATGGATACTGCATCGAATGGACGATTTAGAAGCCTGATTCATAACCGAGAAGACAATGGGGATAGAAAAGACATACTGTGTGGGGACCCAAGACTTACAGACAGAGAAGGGTGAACTCTTTCATCTTGACAGCTTTCGCTACCATACTATTCCTCACCGGAACTTTCTATGTCCACTACCGGGTTGCAGAGCTGGTGACCCAATTCCTACAAGGAAGATCCTACATCCCGACTCTATTGACTGAACAGATCCGGAACTTAAACTTCCTCAAAAAGAAAGGCCATGGGATCCTCCGCTTAAGTATCAACCTTATGCTGATATGGTTCGTGAGCCACTTTAAGTGTTTCGGGCTGAACATGGTCGGAAAGCCTTGGCTCAGCAGGTGGATCTTGTGGATTCATGCATAGAAAAGATAAAGCTACCCGATGACCTTACCAACCACGGTTGGGTAGAAGTGCTTAGAAACTTCAGTACCGATGATATTCTATGGACAGCCAGGTGGAGTTACTGCGACAAAATTATTTTGACCTGCAGTAATTTTCAAGCGGTGCCTTTGATCGGAATTAGTGGATGTATTGGATATCACCCCAATTCAGTGGTCCGCCAGTTCGATACTATCCAAGACATAGTTTATCGGCCCTCGCTGGAGCAGTCACCTTTAAGTACCAAGATCCGAACTTACTAGTGGCTGAAAAGTTTGCTAAGTGGTAGAGGTCAAAGCACTTTAGGAAGCCAGAATTGAAAGCCGAATGTAGACCTCGGTGAGCTGGATGGCGAAGTGGGAAAGCACCGAGCCACCAGAGAGTTTGTGATTCACCAGTTGTACCAGACAGGGGAAAGAGCATACTGGGTCCCAGATGTCACTCAACTGAAGCCAGACAAGATAAATCCGGAGCTAAAAATCTACCTAGAGCAGGTCAAGGCCCGGATGGAGGTCTATTTTGAAGCTGCAGATTATAAGAAAGACATCTGGAAAGGACGATTCAAGGAATCCGACCAAAGGAACAAAGCCTTAGAAGCACAATTGGAGAAGACCAAAGCCAGAGTCGAAGAAACTAGAAGCCGTCATCAATGGGAAGCCTGAGTCTCCACAACAAAAGACTAAAAGAGCTAGGAAACGGATTATCATTGTAATCTTTTATTTGTTTTCTTTGAGTATCGAACTCCAAAAATTTTCAATATTAATAAAAGTAAAGTTTCAATATTACAACGTCAATCAATTGTCGACCCTTTTTATTTTAGCATCCGCGTGACACATGCATAGCATTTGCATACATTATACTAAAGAAAAAAAAAATGCGCGCCAGGTATCAAAATAGCTCCCAAGCAACCGAACCCTCTCAGAAGCCCAATTTGCACACGTTCAAGAGCAAAAATGGCAAACAGTAGCGACAACCGCAACAACACAAATGCTGAAGCTGCCTCTGACTCTAGGATCGTTATCCCTAGAACAAACGGTCCAACAATTGGCTGCCCAGGTCCACCTCTTAACTGAAAGCATCGGCCTCCTTCGCACCACTCAGCCAACCCAGGAAGAACATTCAGGGGCTAGGAAGGGAAGGCAGTGGAGGGACAGCCCCCAGAGTATGAAGAAATCAATTCCCACCTCAACCTGGCCTTTGAATATGAGCTGAGGATCAACCAGGGGCCAACCTCTAATGACCTGAAGAGAGAGATGGAAGAGAGACAGAAAGAGATGGAGAAAAGACTCTTCCAGCAGCTCCATGATAAAATGAAACAATTGAAGGTCTGATGGTTTCGAGCAAACCGGAATCGCCAGTCTGCCAGTATACAGGGAAGAGGTTATACCCTAAGAAGTTCAAGACCCCGGAGTTTGAAAAATATGATGGGACTGGGTGCCTCAAAATGCATACAAGGCTATATGCCTGAAAGATGAGCAAGTATGCTCAGTACAACCAACTCATGATCCAGACTTTCCAAGACAGCCTCACGGGCCCTGCATTGGTCTGGTATGCCCACCTGGACTTCAACAATGTCAACACCTGGAAAGGCAGCCCGGCGTTCTATGATCAGTACAAGTTCCATATTAAGGTCGCCCCCTCCGTGATTGATTTGGGGAGTCTCCGGAAAAGACACACTGAACCGTTTAAGGAGTATGCTCAGCGCTGGAGAGCCCAGGCACCAAAGGTAGCAATCCCAATATCTGAAAAGGAGTTAACATCCATATTTGTCAACACCTTAGACAAAACCTACTTTTCACATCTGGTAGGCCAAACCTCATCCAGCTTTGCAGAGGTGGTAGCGGCAGGGTGCCGGATCGAAAGTGCCATCACCATCGGCAGACTCCAAATAATGGATCCTAGGGTTACACCAACACAGAGGACTCTAGGAGGTAATAGAACCAAAGAGTCTACCGTTAGCACGGTCTATTCCGGTAAGGCAGAAAAGGCTAGAACTCGTGTGACATTTCAAAACCACGAGTACCCCAACCCAGAATTCCACAACAAGTCATACCCAGGCCACCAGGGTCCCAAAGCAGTTCACTCTAATTCCCATCCCGCTCAACAAGTCTTTGCTCGACTGCGGGCGGACAACTTGATCAGCTTCGAGATCCCCAACGACCGGTACAAGCCCAAGAATTTCGACTCAAGCCTCAAATGTGACTACCATATGGATCAAGGGGACATTTAACAGATAGGTGCTGGAGGCTCTGGCACAAAATCCAAGACTTAATCGACGCAGGAATTGTACAGCTGGATTTTGTGAAACCCCAACACTCAACGTCAACACCAACTCACTGCCCAATCATAAGCCCACCATCAACATGATCACATCTGAGGAGTCAACTCCTAAGGAAGTCCCTAAGCAAAAGACGATGGACCAACAGAAAAAGAAATCCCGTCAAGCTCTAGAGAAAGCCCCAAAGTCACATATCAAAAGAAGATGGTTAGCCGGAGACCCAACAGTCGGCACTTTAGGAGAATCACATGGAGGTTTGAATACTTGGTGAACTATTCTTACACCCCAACTGAGTATGGGCGCCTAGCGGATGGGGGCCAGAGTTTGAGAAGGAGGACAACCCATCGAAGGAAGAGGAGAAGATTATAAACATGATCAATTCTCATCAGAAGCCCAGGGTTATAAAATGCTATGAAGGACAGTCAACCGAGATACAGATCCCGAAGAAAAGATATGTATTTAATGTCCCGATACCGGCAGAGAGGTATAAGGCTGTACCTTTTGACTATCGGACCCTCGAACAAGAGCGACCTCCTATGGTGGGAGGAATCACCCACTCTAGGAGAATATACGACCTGAAAAATAAAGCCCCGACCGAAGAGCCCAACGTGGAGAAAGGAGAAGAAGAGGAAGAGGGGCTCGCTGCGTTTTCAAAGATGGTCAAGGCAAGTGAATATAAGATAATGGAACAACTAAATAAGGTTCTAAAACAGACATCACTCATGGGCCTTCTTACAGCATCTAAGCCCCACAGGGAAGCACTCTTTAAAGTGCTCAAACAGATTCAGGTCCCAGAAGGCATCGCTACAGATAAAATAAGTCATGTGGCCGATTCTATTTTCACCATGGACCAAATATCTTTCTCTCCGGAAGAGCTAGGAGAGGAGGGAGCCAACATACGAAACCACTGTTCATAGTGGTCAAGTGCAACGACACAATTGTCTCCTGGGTACTCATCGACAATGGAACGTATCAGAGAGCCAGGGTCGCATTTTTTCATGACATGATGCACGAGAGGTCGAAGTATACGTCACGACATGAAGCCAAATCTAAAGAAGGAGAAAGCCAAAGATACCCCTTGGGGAAAAATTTTTTTAAACGACTGAGAAAATT
>JBBMOL010003151.1:0-18089 GCA_037954665.1 Laguncularia racemosa | reverse complement strand
AATTGTGGCCGTGACATTTTATCGGAGGGCAGAAACAACGTTGAAAAATTTTGTAGCGATGAATTTGGGGCTTTGTTCGAAACGTCAATTTTGCGGGTGACAACTGCCCAATGAATTGTGGTTAAAATGTTTGTAGTGACAATTTTTGCAACGACAACATTTGTTGTAGTGTAATTCAGCTACTTTGTTTGGTAACGACAAGGACATTTATAGTTAAAAAACTTAGATTTGATTAAAATTGTGGCCGGGGCTTTTTCATCGCGAGGGCAGCAAAAACGTTGAAAAATTTTTGTGGGGGATGTATTTTGAGCTTTTGTAACGTTTTTGGTTGCCCCCTGCGCAATGTATTTGGGGTTAAATTTTGGGTGACAATATTAAAGACAACATTTGTTGTAGGTAATTGAGTTTACTTTTTTTGGGAAAAACGAAAGGACTTTTAAAAATTTAATATTTTAGAGTGTTAAAATTGGGGCCGGGGGCATTTTCTCGCGTGGCAGAACAACGTTGAAACTTTGAGCGATGATATTTGTAGGCTATTTCGTAACGTAAAAATTTCCGGGAAAACTGCCCAAAAAATTTTGGTTAAAAATGTTTGGGGGCAATATTTGAAACGAAAATTTTTGTTGTGTTAATTCAGCTATTTGTTTGAAAACGACAAGGACATTTATATTAAATACAAAAAGTTTTTTAAAATTGTGGGGGGGTTTTTCTCGCGAGGGCAAAAACTTTAAAAAATTTGTACGATGATTTTGTAGCAGTTGTTCGTAACGTCAATATTTGGGTTTTGACAACTGCCCAATATTTTTGTGGTTAAAATTTTTTTTTGTACAATTTTGCAACGAAACATTTTTTGTAGTGGAATTTGCTATTTGTTTGAGTAACGAAGCATTTTGTTAAAATAAATAGAGTTTTAAATTTTGGCCGGTGACTTTTCTGCGATGGCGCAAAAACTTTAAAAAATTTTGTGGGGGATGTTTTTGTAGCAGCTTTTTTTGTAAGACAATATTTGCGGTAAAACCCTGCCAATTTATTTTGGTTTTTATGTTTGTAGTGAAATTTTTTGGCAACGACAACTTTGTTGTAGTGGTAATTAAAATTACTTTGTTTAAACGAAAGGGGGACATTTATTTTTTCCTTTTTGAGTGTTTAAAAAATTGGGCCGGGGGCTTTTCTTGGGGGTGGAGCAAAAAATTGGGGCATCTTTGTAGCGATGATATTTGTAGCATATGTTGTAAGTAATTTTTGTTTTTACACCTCCAATGATATTTTGGTTACTTTTTTTGAGGCAATATCTGAACGACAACTTTGTTGTGTGGTACTTGCAGTAGTGGTAATTCAGCTACTTTTGTTTGAGTAACGACAAGGACATTTATAGTTACAATACATAGAGTGATTAAATTTGTGGCCGTGACATTTTCATCGCGATGGCAGCAACAACGTTGACAACATTTGTAGCGATGATATTTGTAGCAGCTATGTTTGTAACGACAATATTTGCGGTGACACCTGCCGCAATGATATTTGTGGTTACAATGTTTGTAGTGACAATATTTGCAACGACAACATTTGTTGTAGTGGATAATTGCAGCTACTTTGTTTGAGTAACGACAAGGACATTTATAGTTACAATACATAGAGTGATTAAAATTGTGGCCGTGACATTTTCATCGCGATGGCAGCAACAACGTTGACAACATTTGTAGCGATGATATTTGTAGCAGCTATGTTCGTAACGTCAATATTTGCGGTGACAACTGCCTGCAATGATATTTGTGGTTACAATGTTTGTAGTGACAATATTTGCAACGACAACATTTGTTGTAGTGGTAATTGCAGCTACTTTGTTTGAGTAACGACAGGACATTTATAGTTACAATACATAGAGTGATTAAAATTGTGGCCGTGACATTTTCATCGCGATGGCAGCAACAACGTGACAATTTGTGCGATGATATTGTGAGCTATTTCGTACGTCAATATTGCGTGACAACTGCGCAATGATTTTGTGGTTACATTTTGTAGTGACAATATTTGAACGAAACATTGTTGAGTGGTAATTCAGCTATTTGTTTGAGTAACGACAAGACATTTATAGTTACAATACAAGAGTGATTAAATGTGGCCGGCATTCATGCGATGGCGCAACAACGTTATTTACGATGATATTTGTAGCGCTTTTGTAGCAATATTTGCGGAACTGCGATGATATTGTGTTACATGTTGTAGTGACAATATTGAACGAAAATTGTGTAGTGAATTGCAGCTATTTGTTGAGTAACGCAGGACTTATAGTTACAATATGAGTGATTAAAATTGTGGCGTGCATTTCATCGCGATGGCAGCAAACGTGACACATTGTAGCGATGATATTTGTAGCAGCTATGTTCGTAACGTCAATATTTGCGGTGACACTCCCAATGAATTGTGGTTACAATGTTTGTAGTACAATATTTGCAACGAAACATTTGTTGTATGGTAATTGAGCTATTTGTTTGAGTAACGACAAGACATTTATAGTTACAATACATAGAGTGATTAAAATTGTGGCCGTGACATTTTCTCGGATGGCAGCAACACGTTGACAACATTTGTAGCGATGATATTTGTAGCACTATGTTGTACGTCAAATTTGCGGTGACAACTGCCGCAATGAATTTGTGGTTACAATGTTTGTAGTGACAATATTTGCACGACAACATTTGTTGTAGTGGTAATTTCAGTATTTGTTTGAGTAACGACAAGGACATTTAGTTACAATACATAGAGTGATTAAATTGTGGCCGTGACATTTTCATCGCGATGGCAGCAACACGTTGACAACTTGTAGCGATGATATTTGTAGCAGCTATGTTGTAACGCAATATTTGCGTGACACTGCGCAATGTATTTGTGGTTACATTTTGTAGTGACAATTGCAACGAAACTTTGTTGTAGTGGTAATTGCAGCACTTTGTTTAGTAAGACAAGGACTTTATAGTTACAATACATAGAGTGATTAAAATTGTGGCCGTGCATTTTCATCGCGATGGCAGCAACAACGTTGACAACATTTGTAGCGATGATATTTGTAGCAGCTATGTTCGTAACGTCAATATTTGCGTGACAACTGCCGCAATGATATTTGTGGTTCAATGTTTGTAGTGACAATATTTGCAACGACAAATTTGTTGTAGTGGTAATTCAGCATTGTTTGAGTAACGACAGACATTTATAGTTACAATACATAGAGTGATTAAATTGTGGCCGTGAATTTCTCGCGATGGCAGCACAACGTTGACAACATTTGTAGCGAGATATTTGTAGGCTTGTTGTAACTCAATATTTGCGGTGACAACTGCCGCAATGAATTGTGGTTACAATGTTTGTAGTGCAATATTTGCAACGACAACATTTGTTGTAGTGGTAATTGCAGCTATTGTTTGAGTAACGACAAGACATTTATATTACAATACTAGAGTGATTAAATTGTGGCCGTGACATTTTCATCGATGGCGCAAAACGTTGAAACATTTGTAGCGATATATTTGTAGCAGCTTGTTGTAAGCAATATTTGCGTGACAATGCATATTTGTGTTACAATGTTTGTAGTGACAATATTTGCAACGACAACATTTGTTGTAGTGGAATTCAGCTATTTGTTTGAGTAACGACAGGACATTTATAGTTACAATACATAGAGTGATTAAAATTGTGGCGTGACATTTTATCGCGATGGCAGCAACAACGTTGACAACATTTGTAGCGATGATATTTGTAGCAGCTATGTTCGTAACGTCAATATTTGCGGTGACACTGCCGCAATGATATTTGTGGTTACAATGTTTGTAGTGACAATATTGCAACGACAACATTTGTTGTAGTGGTAATTGCAGCTATTGTTTGAGTAACGACAAGGACATTTAAGTTACAATACATAGAGTGATTAAAATTGTGGCCGTGACATTTTCATCGCGATGGCAGCAACACGTTGACAACATTTGTAGCGATGATATTTGTAGCAGCTATGTTCGTAACGTCAATATTTGCGGTGACAACTGCCGCAATGATATTTGTGGTTACAATGTTTGTAGTGACAATATTTGCAACGACAACATTTGTTGTAGTGGTAATTGCAGCTACTTTGTTTGAGTAACGACAAGGACATTTATAGTTACAATACATAGAGTGATTAAAATTGTGGCCGTGACATTTTCATCGCGATGGCAGCAACAACGTTGACAACATTTGTAGCGATGATATTTGTAGCAGCTATGTTGTAACGTCAATATTTGCGGTGACAACTGCCGCAATGATATTTGTGGTTACAATGTTTGTAGTGACAATATTTGCAACGACAACATTTGTTGTAGTGGTAATTGCAGCTACTTTGTTTGAGTAACGACAAGGACATTTATAGTTACAATACATAGAGTGATTAAAATTGTGGCCGTGACATTTTCATCGCGATGGCAGCAACAACGTTGACAACATTTGTAGCGATGATATTTGTAGCAGCTATGTTTGTAACGACAATATTTGCGGTGACAACTGCCGCAATGATATTTGTGGTTACAATGTTTGTAGTGACAATATTTGCAACGACAACATTTGTTGTAGTGGTAATTGCAGCTACTTTTGTTTGAGTAACGACAAGGACATTTTATAGTTACAATACATAGAGTGATTAAAATTGTGGCCGTGACATTTTCATCGCGATGGCAGCAACAACGTTGACAACATTTGTAGCGATGATATTTGTAGCAGCTATGTTGTAACGCAATATTTGCGGTGACAACTGCCGCAATGATATTTGTGGTTACAATGTTTGTAGTGCAATATTTGCAACGACAACATTTGTTGTAGTGGTAATTGCAGCTACTTTGTTTGAGTAACGACAAGGACATTTATAGTTACAATACATAGAGTGATTAAAATTGTGGCCGTGACATTTTCATCGCGATGGCAGCAACAACGTTGACAACATTTGTAGCGATGATATTTGTAGCAGCTATGTTCGTAACGTCAATATTTGCGGTGACAACTGCCGCAATGAATTTGTGGTTACATGTTTGTAGTGACAATATTTGCAACGACAACATTTGTTGTAGTGGTAATTGCAGCTACTTTGTTTGAGTAACGACAAGGACATTTATAGTTACAATACATAGAGTGATTAAAATTGTGGCCGTGACATTTTCATCGCGATGGCAGCAACAACGTTGACAACATTTGTAGCGATGATATTTGTAGCAGCTATATTTGTAACGACAATATTTGCGTGACAACTGCGCATGATATTTGTGGTTACAATGTTTGTAGTGACAATATTTGCAACGACAACATTTGTTGTAGTGGTAACTGCAGCTAGTTTGTTTGAGTAACGACAAGGACATTTATAGTTACAATACATAGAGTGATTAAAATTGTGGCCTTGACATTTTCATCGCGATGGCAGCACTAACGTTGACAACATTTGTAGCGATGATATTTGTAGCAGCTATGTTCGTAACGTCAATATTTGCGGTGACAACTGCCGCAATGATATTTGTGGTTACAATGTTTGTAGTGACAATATTTGCAACGACAACATTTGTTGTAGTGGTAATTGCAGCTACTTTGTTTGAGTAACGACAAGACATTTATAGTTACAATACATAGAGTGATTAAAATTGTGGCCGTGACATTTTCATCGCGATGGCAGCAACAACGTTGACAACATTTGTAGCGATGATATTTGTAGCAGCTATGTTCGTAACGTCAATATTTGCGGTGACAACTGCGCAATGATATTTGTGGTTACAATGTTTGTAGTGACAATATTTGCAACGACAACATTTGTTGTAGTGGTAATTGCAGCTACTTTGTTTGAGTAACGACAAGGACATTTATAGTTACAATACATAGAGTGATTAAAATTGTGGCCGTGACATTTTCATCGCGATGGCAGCAACAACGTTGACAACATTTGTAGCGATGATATTTGTAGCAGCTATGTTGTAACGTCAATATTTGCGGTGACAACTGCCGCAATGATATTTGTGGTTACAATGTTTGTAGTGACAATATTTGCAACGACAACATTTGTTGTAGTGGTATTGCAGCTATTTGTTTGAGTAACGACAAGGACATTTATAGTTACAATACATGAGTGATTAAAATTGTGGCCGTGACATTTTCATCGCGATGGCAGCAACAACGTTGACAACATTTGTAGCGATGATATTTGTAGCAGCTATGTTGTAACGTCAATATTTGCGGTGACAACTGCCGCAATGATATTTGTGGTTACATGTTTGTAGTGACAATATTTGCAACGACAACATTTGTTTGTAGTGGTAATTGCAGCTACTTTGTTTGAGTAACGACAAGGACATTTATAGTTACAATACATAGAGTGATTAAAATTGTGGCCGTGACATTTTCATCGCGATGGCAGCAACAACGTTGACAACATTTGTAGCGATGATATTTGTAGCAGCTATGTTTGTAACGCAATATTTGCGGTGACACTGCGCAATAAAATTTGTGGTTACAATGTTTGTAGTGACAATATTTGCAACGACAACATTTGTTGTAGTGGTAATTGCAGCTACTTTGTTTGAGTAACGACAAGGACATTTATAGTTACAATACTAGAGTGATTAAAATTGTGGCCGTGACATTTTCATCGCGATGGCAGCAACAACGTTGACAACATTTGTAGCGATGATATTTGTAGCAGCTATGTTCGTAACGTCAATATTTGCGGTGACAACTGCCGCAA
Organism: Laguncularia racemosa; assembly: GCA_037954665.1. NCBI lineage: Eukaryota > Viridiplantae > Streptophyta > Magnoliopsida > Myrtales > Combretaceae > Laguncularia > Laguncularia racemosa. The sequence continues at coordinate 11,347 of JBBMOL010003151.1, read as the reverse complement.
TGATATTTGTGGTTACAATGTTTGTAGTGACAATATTTGCAACGACAACATTTGTTGTAGTGGTAATTGCAGCTAATTTGTTTGAGTAACGACAAGGACTTTTATAGTTACAATACATAGAGTGATTAAAATTGTGGCCGTGACATTTTCATCGCGATGGCAGCAACAACGTTGACAACATTTGTAGCGATGATATTTGTAGCAGCTATGTTCGTAACGTCAATATTTGCGGTGACAACTGCCGCAATGACATTTGTGGTTACAATGTTTGTAGTGACAATATTTGCAACGACAACATTTGCTGTAGTGGTATTTGCAGCTACTTTGTTTGAGTAAGGACAACGACTTTTATATTTATAATACATAAAGTGATTAAAATTGTGGCCGTGACATTTTCATCGCGATGGCAGCAAAAACGTTGACAACATTTGTAACGATGATATTTGTAGCAGCTATGTTCGTAACGTCAATATTTGCGGTGACAACTGCCGCATGATATTTGTGGTTACAATGTTTGTAGTGACAATATTTGCAACGACAACATTTGTTGTAGTGGTAATTGCAGCTACTTTGTTTGAGTAACGACAAGGACATTTATAGTTACAATACATAGAGTGATTAAAATTGTGGCCGTGACATTTTCATCGCGATGGCAGCAACAACGTTGACAACATTTGTAGCGATGATATTTGTAGCAGCTATGTTTCGTAACGACAATATTACGGTGACATGCCCAATGATATTTGTGGTTATATGTTTGTAGTACATATTTGAACGACAAATTTGTTGAGTGGAATTGCAGCTAGTTTGTTGAGTAACGACAACGACTTTTTTTGTTACAATCATGAGTGATTAATTGGCCGTGACATTTATCGTGCAGCAACAGTGACAATTGTAGCGATGTTATTGTAGCAGCTAGTTGTACGACATATTTGCTGACAACTGCCGAATATATTTGTGGTTACAATGTTTGTAGTGACAATTTTGCAATGACAACATTTGTTGTGTGGTAATTGCAGCTATTTGTTTGAGTAACGACAAGACTTTATATTACAATACATAGAGTGATTAAATTGTGGCCGTGACATTTCATCGGATGGCAGCAACAACGTTGACAACATTTGTAGCGATGATATTTGTGCAGCTATGTTGTACGTCAATATTGGGTGACAATGCCGCAATAATTTGTGGTTAAATGTTTGTAGTGACAATATTTGAACGACAACATTTGTGTAGTGGTATTTGCAGCTACTTTTTTGAGTAAGGACAAGACTTTTTATTAAACATAAATGATTAAAATTGTGGCCGTGACATTTTATCGCATGGCAGCAAAACGTGACAAATTTGTACGATGATATTTGTAGATATTTGTAACGACAATATTTGCGGTGACACTGCCGCATGATATTGTGGTTACAATGTTTGTTAGTGACAATATTGCAAGACAACATTTGTTGTAGTGGTATTGCGCTAGTTTGTTTGGTACGACAGACATTTATGTTACAAATAGATGATTAAATTGCCTGACATTTTCATCGCGATGCAGCAACAACGTTGAATTTGTAGCAATATATTTGTAGCAGCATTTTCGTAACGTCAATATTTGCGTGACAATGCTGCATGATATTTGTGGTATCAATGTTTGTAGTGACAATATTTGAACGAATATTTTTGTATGAAATTGCAAGCTATTGTTTGAGTAAGACAAGGACATTTATTAGTTACATTAATAGAGTGTTAAAATTGTGCAGTGACATTTTGGAGTATTGCAGTGTATGGATACAGCAACAATGTTGACAACATTTGTAGCGATGATATTTGTAGCAGCTATGTTTCGTAACGTCAATATTCGAGACAATTTGTAGCAATGAATTTGTGGTACAATGTTTGTAGTGACAATATTTGCAACGACACATTTGTGTTAGTGGTAATTTGCAGCTACTTTGTTTGAGTAAGACAAGGACATTTATAGTTACAATAATAGGATGATTAAAATTGTGCTCGTGGTCAATTTTCAGTCGCGATTTTGCAGCAACAGTTGATCAAATTTGTAGCGATGATATTGTAGAGCTAAGTTTTGTAAGACAATATTTGCGGTGACAACTGCTGCAATGATATTTGTGGTTACAATGTTTGTAGTGACAATATTTGCAGCGACAACATTTGTTGTAGTGGAAATTGCAACTACTTTGTTTGAGTAACGACAAGGACATTTATAGTTAGAATACATAGAGTGATTAAAATTGTGGCCGTGACATTTTCATCGCGATGGCAGCAACAATGTTGACAACATTTGTAGCGATGATATTTGTAGCAACTATGTTCGTAACGTCAATATTTACGGTGACAACTGTCGCAATGACATTTGTGGATACAATGTTTGTAGTGACAATATTTGGAACGACAACATTTGTTGTAGTGGTAATTACAGCTACTTTGCTTGAGTAACGACAAGGACATTTATAGTTACAATACATAGTGTGATTAAAATTGTGGCCGTGGCATTTTCATCGCGATGGCGGCAACAACGTTGACAACATTCGTAGCGATGATATTTGTTGCAGCTAAGTTTGCAATGACAATATTAGGGGAGACAATTGCCGCAATGATATTTGTGGTTACAATGTTTGTAGTGACAATATTTGCAACGACAACATTTGTTGTAGTGGTAATTGCAGCTACTTTGTTTGAGTAACGACAAGAACATTTATAGTTACAATACATAGAGTGATTAAAATTGTAGCCGTGACATTTTCATCGCGATGGCAGCAACAACGTTGACAACATTTGTAGCGATGATATTTGTAGCAGCTATGTTTGTAACGACAATATTTGCGGTGACAACTGCCGCAATGATATTTGTGGTTACAATGTTTGTAGTGACAATATTTGCAACGACAACATTTGTTGTAGTGGTAATTGCAGCTAGTTTGTTTGAGTAACGACAACGACTTTTATAGTTACAATACATAGAGTGATTAAAATTGTGGCCGTGACATTTTCATCGCGATGGCAGCAACAACGTTGACAACATTTATAGCAGCTATGTTTGTAATGACAATATTTGCGATGACACCTGCCGCAATGTTATTAGTGGTTACTATGTTTGTAGTGACAATATTTGCAATGACAACATTTGTTTTAGTGGTAATTGCAGCTAATTTGTTTGAGTAACGACAACGACTTTTATAATTACAATACATATAGTGATTAAAATTGTGGCCGTGACATTTTCATCGCGATGGCAGCAACAACGTTGACAACATTTGTAGCGATGATATTTGTAGCAGCTATGTTCGTAACGTCAATATTTGCGGTGACAAACTGCCGCAATGAATTTGTGGTTACAATGTTTGTAGTGACAATATTTGCAACGACAACATTTGCTGTAGTGGTATTTGCAGCTACTTTGTTTGAGTAAGGACAACGACTTTTATAGTTATAATACATAAAGTGATTAAAATTGTGGCCGTGACATTTTCATCGCGATGGCAGCAAAAACGTTGACAACATTTGTAACGATGATATTTGTAGCAGCTATGTTCGTAACGTCAATATTTGCGGTGACAACTGCCGCATTGATATTTGTGGTTACAATGTTTGTAGTGACAATATTTGCAACGACAACATTTGTTGTAGTGGTAATTGCTGCTAGTTTGTTTGTGTAACGACAACGACATTTATAGTTACAATACATAGACTGATTAAAATTGTCGCCGTGACATTTTCATCGCGATGCCAGCAACAACGTTGACAACATTTGTAGCAATGATATTTGTAGCAGCTATGTTCGTAACGTCAATATTTGCGGTGACAACTGCTGCAATGATATTTGTGGTTACAATGTTTGTAGTGACAATATTTGCAACGACAACATTTGTTGTAGTGGAAATTGCAGCTACATTGTTTGAGTAACGACAAGGACATTTATAGTTACAATACATAGAGTGATTAAAATTGTGGCCGTGACATTTTCATCGCGATGGCAGCAACAACGTTGACAACATTTGTAGCGATGATATTTGTAGCAGCTATGTTCGTAACGTCAATATTTGCGGTGACAACTGCCGCAATGATATTTGTGGTTACAATGTTTGTAGTGACAATATTTGCAACGACAACATTTGTTGTAGTGGTAATTGCAGCTATTTGTTTGAGTAACGACAACGACATTTTTAGTTACAATACATAGATGATTAAAATTGTCGCCGTGACATTTTCATCGCGATGCAGCAACAACGTTGACCATTTGTAGCATGATATTTGTAGCAGCTATGTTCGTAACGTCAATATTTGCGGTGACAACTGCCGCAATGATATTTGTGGTTACAATGTTTGTAGTGACAATATTTGCAACGACAACATTTGTTGTAGTGGTAATTGCAGCTACATTGTTTGAGTAACGACAAGGACTTTTATAGTTACAATACATAGAGTGATTAAAATTGTGGCCGTGACATTTTCATCGCGATGGCAGCAACAACGTTGACAACATTTGTAGCGATGATATTTGTAGCAGCTATGTTCGTAACGTCAATATTTACGGTGACAACTGCCGCAATGATATTTGTGGTTACAATGTTTGTAGTGACAATATTTGCAACGACAACATTTGTTGTAGTGGTAATTGCAGCTACTTTGTTTGAGTAACGACAACGACATTTATAGTTACAATACATAGAGTGATTAAAATTGTGGCCGTGACATTTTCATCGCGATGGCAGCAACAACGTTGACAACATTTGTAGCGATGATATTTGTAGCAGCTATGTTTGTAATGACAATATTTGCGGTGACAACTGCCGCAATGATATTTGTGGTTACAATGTTTGTAGTGACAATATTTGCAACGACAACATTTGTTGTAGTGGTAATTGCAGCTACTTTGTTTGAGTAACGACAAGGACATTTATAGTTACAATACATAGAGTGATTAAAATTGTGGCCGTGACATTTTCATCGCGATGGCAGCAACAACGTTGACAGCATTTGTAGCGATGATATTTGTAGCAGCTATGTTTGTAACGACAATATTTGCGGTGACAACTGCCGCAATGATATTTGTGGTTCCAATGTTTGTAGTGATAATATTTGCAACGAAGACATTTGTTGTAGTGGTAATTGCAGCTACCTTGTTTGAGTAATGACATGGGCATTTATAGTGACAATACATAGAGTGATTACAATTGTGGCCATTATATTTTCATTGTGATGGTAGCAACAACGTTGACAACATTTGTAGCGATGATATTTGTTGCAGCTAAGTTTGCAATGACAATATTAGGGGAGACAATTGCCGCAATGATATTTGTGGTTACAATGTTTGTAGTGACAATATTTGCAACGACAACATTTGTTGTAGTGGTAATTGCAGCTACTTTGTTTGAGTAACGACAAGGACATTTATAGTTACAATACATAGAGTGATTAAAATTGTAGCCGTGACATTTTCATCACGATGGCAGCAACAACGTTGACAACATTTGTAGCGATGATATTTGTAGCAGCTATGTTTGTAACGACAATATTTGCGGTGACACCTGCCGCAATGATATTTGTGGTTACTATGTTTGTAGTGACAATATTTGCAACGACAACATTTGTTGTAGTGGTAATTGCAGCTAGTTTGTTTGAGTAACGACAACGACTTTTATAGTTACAATAGATAGAGTGATTAAAATTGTGGCCCTGACATTTTCATCGCGATGGCAGCAACAACGTTGACAACATTTGTAGCGATGATATTTGTAGCAGCTATGTTCGTAACGACAATATTTGCAGAGACAACTGCCGCAATGATATTTGTGGTTCCAATGTTTGTAGTGATAATATTTGCAACGACGACATTTGTTGTAGTGGTAATTGCAGCTACTTTGTTTGAGTAACGACAAGGACATTTATAGTTACAATACATAGAGTGATTAAAATTGTGGCCGTGACATTTTCATCGCGATGGCAGCAACAACGTTGACAACATTTGTAGCGATGATATTTGTAGCAGCTATTTGTAACGCAATATTTGCGGTGACAACTGCCGCAATGATATTTGTGGTTACAATGTTTGTAGTGACAATATTTGCAACGACAACATTTGTTGTAGTGGTAATTGCAGCTATTTGTTTGAGTAACGACAAGGACATTTATAGTTACAATACATAGAGTGATTAAAATTGTGGCCGTGACATTTTCATCGCGATGGCAGCAACAACGTTGACAACATTTGTAGCGATGATATTTGTAGCAGCTATGTTTGTAACGACAATATTTGCGGTGACAATTGCCGCAATGATATTTGTGGTTACAATGTTTGTAGTGACAATATTTGCAACGACAACATTTGTTGTAGTGGTAATTGCAGCTACTTTGTTTGAGTAACGACAAGGACATTTATAGTTACAATACATAGAGTGATTAAAATTGTGGCCTTTACATTTTCATCGCGATGGCAGCAACAACGTTGACAACATTTGTAGCGATGATATTTGTAGCAGCTATGTTTGTAACGACAATATTTGCGGTGACAACTGCCGCAATGATATTTGTGGTTACAATGTTTGTAGTGACAATATTTGCAACGACAACATTTGTTGTAGTGGTAATTGCAGCTAGTTTGTTTGAGTAACGACAACGACATTTATAGTTACAATACATAGAGTGATTAAAATTGTGGCCGTGACATTTTCATCGCGATGGCAGCAACAACGTTGACAACATTTGTAGCGATGATATTTGTAGCAGCTATGTTCGTAACGACAATATTTGCGGTGACAACTGCCTGCAATGATATTTGTGGTTACAATGTTTGTAGTGACAATATTTGCAACGACAACATTTGTTGTAGGATAATTGCAGCTATTGTTTGAGTAAGACAAGGATTTATAGTACAATACATAGAGTGATTAAAATTGTGGCCATGACATTTTCATCGCGATGGCAGCAACAACGTTGACAACATTTGTAGCGATGATATTTGTAGCAGCTATGTTTGTAATTGACAATATTTCCGGGACAACTGCCGCAATGATATTTGTGGTTACAATGTTTGTAGTGACAATATTTGCAACGACAACATTTGTTGTAGTGGTAATTGCAGCTACTTTGTTTGAGTAACGACAAGGACATTTATAGTTACAATACATAGAGTGATTAAAATTGTGGCCGTGACATTTTCATCACGATGGCAGCAACAACGTTGACAACATTTGTAGCGATGATATTTGTAGCAGCTATGTTTGTAATGACAATATTTGCGGTGACACCTGCCGCAATGATATTTGTGGTTACTACGTTTGTAGTGACAATATTTGCAACGACAACATTTGTTGTAGTGGTAATTGCAGCTAGTTTGTTTGAGTAACGACAACGACTTTATAGTTACAATACATAGAGTGATTAAAATTGTGGCCGTGACATTTTCATCGCGATGGCAGCAACAACGATGACAACATTTGTAGCGATGATATTTGTAGCAGCTATGTTCGTAACGTCAATATTTGCGGTGACAACTGCCGCAATGATATTTGTGGTTACAATGTTTGTAGTGACAATATTTGCAACGACAACATTTGTTGTAGTGGTAATTGCAGCTACTTTGTTTGAGTAACGACAAGGACATTTATAGTTACAATACATAGTGTGATTAAAATTGTGGCGTGACATTTTCATCGCGATGGCAGCAACAACGTTGACAACATTTGTAGCGATGATATTTGTAGCAGCTTATGTTGTAACGCAATATTTGCGGACAACTGCCGCAATGATATTTGTGGTTACAATGTTTGTAGTGACAATATTTGCAACGAACATTTGTTGTAGTGGTAATTGCAGCTACTTTGTTTGAGTAACGACAAGGACATTTATAGTTACAATACATAGAGTGATTAAATTGTGGCCGTGACATTTTCATCGCGATGGCAGCAACAACGTTGACAACATTTGTAGCGATGATATTTGTAGCAGCTATGTTTGTAACGCAATATTTGCGGTGACACCTGCCGCAATGATATTTGTGGTTACAATGTTTGTAGTGACATATTTGCAACGACAACATTTGTTGTAGTGGTAATTGCAGCTATTTGTTGAGTAACGACAAGGACATTTATAGTTACAATACATAGAGTGATTAAAATTGTGGCCGTGACATTTTCATCGCGATGGCAGCAACAACGTTGACAACATTTGTAGCGATGATATTGTAGCAGCTATGTTGTAACGACAATATTTGCGGTGACAACTGCCGCAATGATATTTGTGGTTGCAATGTTTGTAGTGACAATATTTGCAACGACAACATTTGTTGTAGTGGTAATTCCCTACTTTGTTTGAGTAACGACAAGGCATTTATAGTTACAATACATAGAGTGATTAAATTGTGGCCGTATTTCTGGATGGAGCAACAACGTTGACAACATTGTAGCGATGAATTGTAGCAGCTAATTGAGACAATATTGGAGACAATCCGCAATGAATTTGTGTACAATGTTTGTAGTACAATATTTGCAACGACAACATTTGTTGTAGTGGTAATTGCAGCTATTTGTTTGAGTAACGACAAGGACATTTATGTTACAATACATGAGTGATTAAATGTGGCCGTGACATTTTCATCGCGATGGCAGCAACAACGTTGACAACATTTTAGCGATGATTTTGTAGCAGCTATGTTGTAACGCAATATTTGCGGTGACACCTCCGCAATGATATTTGTGGTTACAATGTTGTAGTGACAATATTTGCAACGACAACATTTGTTGTAGTGGAATTGCAGCTACTTTGTTTAGTAACGACAAGGACATTTATGTTACAATACATAGATGATTAAAATTGTGGCCGTGACATTTTCATCGCGATGGCAGCAACACGTTGACAACATTTAGCGATGATATTTGTACAGCTATGTTGTAACGACAATATTTGCGGGACAACTGCCGCAATGATATTTGTGGTTACAATGTTTGTAGTGACAATATTTGCAACGAACATTTGTTGTAGTGTAATTGCAGCTATTGTTTGAGTAACGACAAGGACATTTATAGTACAATACATAGAGTGATTAAAATTGTGGCCTATTTTCATGCGATGGCAGCAACAACGTGACAACATTGTAGCGATGATATTTGTAGCAGCTATGTTTGTAACGACAATATTTCGGACAATGCCGCAATGATATTGTGGTTACAATGTTTGTATGACAATATTTGCAACGACAACATTTGTTGTAGTGGTAATTGCAGCTACTTTGTTTGAGTAACGACAAGGACATTTATAGTACAATACATAGAGTGATTAAAATTGTGGCCGTGACATTTTCATCGCGATGGCAGCAACAACGTTGACAACATTTTAGCGATGATATTGTGCAGCTATGTTTGTAACGACAATATTTGGGTGACAACTGCCGCAATGATATTTGTGGTTACAATGTTTGTAGTGACAATATTGCAACGACAACATTTGTTGTAGTGGTAATTGCAGCTATTTGTTTGAGTAACGACAAGGACTTTATAGTTCAAACATAGAGTGATTAAAATTGTGCCGTGACATTTTCATCGCGATGGCAGCAACAACGTTGACAACATTTGTAGCGATGATATTTGTAGCAGTATTTGTAACGACAATATTTGCGGTGACAACTGCCGCAATGATATTTGTGGTTACAATGTTTGTAGTGACAATATTTGCAACGACAACATTTGTTGTAGTGGTAATTGCAGCTACTTTGTTTGTAACGACAAGACATTTATAGTTACAATACATAGAGTGTTAAAATTGTGGCCGTGACATTTTCATCGCGATGGCAGCAACAACGTTGACACATTGTAGCGATGATATTTGTAGCAGCTATGTTCGTAACGCAATATTTGCGTGACAACTGCCGCAATGAATTTGTGGTTACAATGTTTGTAGTGACAATATTTGCAACGACAACATTTGTTGTAGTGGTAATTGCAGCTACTTTGTTTGAGTAACGACAAGGACATTTATATTTACAATACATAGGTGATTAAATTGTGGCGTGACATTTCATCGCGATGGCAGCAACAACTTGACAACATTTGTAGCGATGATATTTGTAGCAGCTATGTTTGTAACACAATATTTCGGGACAACTGCCGCAATGTATTGTGGTTCAATGTTTGTAGTGACAATATTTGCAACGACAACATTTGTTGTAGTGGTAATTGCACTACTTTGTTGAGTAACGACAAGGACATTATAGTTACAATACATAGAGTGATTAAAATTGTGGCCGTGACATTTTCATCCGATGGCAGCAACAACGTTGACAACATTTTAGCGATGATATTGTGCAGCTATTTTGTAACGACAATATTTGCGGTGACAACTGCCGCAATGATATTTGTGGTTACAATGTTTGTATGACAATATTTGCAACGACAACATTTTTGTAGTGGTAATTGCGCTATTTGTTTGAGTAACGACAAGACATTTATAGTTACAATACATAGAGTGATAATTGTGGCGTGACATTTTCGCGATGCAGCAACAACGTGACACATTGTAGCGTGATATGTAGCAGTGTTGTAACGCAATATTTGCGTGACATGCGCAATGATTTGTGGTTACTTTGTAGTGACAATATTGCAAGACAACATTTGTTGTAGTGGTAATTGCAGCTACTTGTTTGATAACGACAGGACTTTTATGATACATAGAGTGATTAAAATTGTGGCCGTGACATTTTCATCGCGATGGCAACAACGTTGACACATTTGTAGCGATGATATTTGTACAGCTATGTTGTAACGCAATATTGCGGTGACACTCCGCAATGATATTTGTGTTAATGTTTGTAGTGACAATATTGCAACACAACATTTGTTGTGTGGTAATTGCACTCTTGTTTGAGTAACGACAAGGACATTATAGTACAATACATAGGTGATTAAAATTGTGGCCGTGACATTTTCATCGGATGGCAGCAACAACGTGACAACATTTTAGCGATGATATTTGTAGCAGCTATTGTAACGACAATATTTGCGGACACTGCCGCAATGATATTGTGGTTACAATGTTGTAGTGAATATTTGCAACGAAACATTTGTTGTAGTGGTAATTGCACTACTTGTTTGAGTAACGACATGGACTTTATATTACAATACATAGAGTGATTAAAATTGTGGCCGTGACTTTTCATGGATGGCAGCAACAACGTTGACAACATTTGTAGCGATATATTTGTAGCAGCTATGTTTGTAACGCATATTTCGGACACTGCCGCAATGATATTTTGGTTACTGTTGTAGTGACAATATTGCAACGACAACATTTGTTGTAGTGGTAATTGCAGCTACTTTGTTTGAGTAACGACAAGGACTTTATA
>JBBMOL010003150.1:0-18106 GCA_037954665.1 Laguncularia racemosa | reverse complement strand
AGGGAAAATTTTTAAAAAGGAAATATATATGTACATAGGTAATATTTATATATACGCCGTTCGTCATGCAACTTATACACGGCCGTATATAAACGTGTATGTTTTTGTGGATCTTCCAAAATCAACACACGAGCGTGCTTGGGGCCGTATGTAAAAAACCGTGTATGTTTCTGTGGATCTTCCAAACTCAACACACGGCCGTGCCTTGGTGCCGTGTATAATAACCGTGTATATTTCTGTGGATCTTTCAGACTCATTACATGGTCGTGCCTTAGTGCCGTGTATAAAACTGTGTATGTTTCTGTGGATCTTCTAGCCTCATTACACGGCCGTGCTTTGTAAAAGGCACGCCCAATCAACCGGTATCAGCTACGATGTCCACATCAGATCAAGATATTTTCTAGATCAAGTAGAACACCTGCTATGCTTAATTGACCAACTACAAGAATGTAAATAGCCAAAGAGGATGTAAATCTCCAATTCCGTACTTCAAGTCGGGAGCAAAAAATATGTAAACATCTCACTGTACACATCGCAGGGAGCTCTATCACTAATCACAATCGTTAAAGGTATAATCAATCACTCAATCCACAATTATCAATCGCACAATCAATCACGCAGCATTACTTACGGTTAATCAAATCCGTCTTACATTCTTAATTAAACTATAATGCACGTCTTTTAACTCCACGGTTATTATTTTTATAATTCTATCGTCTATCTTTTATAGATTTAATAAATGTTCATCATGCAAATAATTATCCTATTTCATCATTTTAGCATATTGCTGTAATGCGTGTTATACTCAAACATAAAATCTCGAAACAAACTTATGGCAAACATACAATAACTAATAACAATCATTTGACCAAGTACACCAAACATCTAACAAAACACAACCAACAACAAAACTAATTATTTCTCATCTTTACGCATTCGTTTATAACTTTCTTAGTCATGAAGCCTCATTGTTTTCCTTAAGACCTTAGTTATTGTCAGCAATAATATTGTTAAATGAAACCTAGAATCTTCATTCCCTCCTTCACTTTCCATAGCTATATTGACCCTCTTTTAATTATTGGAATCTCAACTCTTTTTTACATCAACTTGATTCACTTTACTTTGTTATGTTACAGCTGATGTAGGACTCCCGTAATACTTATCTCTAAATAAATTTATCTTGGAAAAAGAACTCCTATCTTTAAAATGATATTCACAAATTACTAATTTATATCAGGAGATTATTTTATGTTTATATAACCTCAAAAGACAGCATAAGTTAATATTGCAGATGTAAGCAAAGAGTAAATTGTAACCTTTTAGAAAGAATCTTATCATCGGGGCAAAAAGAAATAAATAGGTGGAATATAAAAATTCTATTTTCATTTTCACCCTTTTCCGTGGTATATATATGATGATTGATATATAGCCTCCCTTCAACCGAAAGGTATCTGGCAAAAACATTATAAACACAAAATCTAACATATGACTATTAACATAAAATTTTAATTCAATTAGTCATATATAACACGGGTAATTCATTAGATTGTTCTTACATGCAGCTACAATTGTTTACTATAATAACGTTATCATATAGTTGTCAAAATCCTATTTTACTTATATAATTATACAATTTTATAAATTCTATAAGATATTTTCTAATTAAAACCCATATAAAATTGTAGTAGAATCTTGGGTAAAAACAAAGAATTGCAATTCTAAAATCTATTCTACAATTCTATAATCATGTCATTCTTAGCCTCTTCTTACTTTTTCTATTTTGCTTCATTGCCACAAGCTTTCTCCTCTTGATCTTGACATCATACCTAAGTTTTCCACCATAAACCCATTTAGCTTTCTCCTTAAAAGTTAAGCCATTGGCTATCAACATAGTTGCAACACCACAAGCTCTCATATGTTTGATTATATGTATTAAATTTGATTTTTTTTATTTTCATTATATATTTTGAGTTTTTTTAATCACTATTATATTTATTTTTTTATAGTTTTAAAAAACTAGTTTGTACAATTATAAAGACTTATAATTTTATGTTTCAATTTTACGATTCAATTCAATAAACTCTCTGATAATTTTAGATGAAATCTCGAATTTGGTAACCATATATATAAGACCAAAAATGATTAAGCACTAGTATAAATTTTGAAATTAAAACCTGATATGCTTCACTTTTTTTACATTTGACTATTTATCCTAATACTAGTTGTATTGAAGATCCCTTCTCCACATACAATTAGAAGTATACATGAGTTAAACTGTTCACAAGCTATTTGAGTTTAGCTTGACATTTATTCAAATTCTGCTTGAGAACAGTTGAGTTAAACTTGAGTAGGTAATTGAGTCGAGTATGAACTTTTTATAATATTTGATTTGATTAGCTTACAAGTCTAATTGAATTTGAGTTGAGTATAAATATTAATTAAATTTAGATCGAGTTTACATATTATTGTTATTATAATAACAAGAAAAAAAAATCTTTTAGACAAATAGAGTTTAAACGATTTTAATTGAATCAAATTCGAGTTTGGAACTTTTAAGTCGACTTTGGGTTTAGACTCAAAATTTTAAATTGGATTGAATCTGAGTCAAACTCAAACTTTAAAATTCAAAATCAAACTCAATTTTAAATTTAATATTATACTGTTTTGATTCAACTTGTTTATAACTTTAGTATAATTTTACATCATAATGTTATTGGCACATAAGACATAAGTACAAAAAACAAATGATAAATAATTTGTTAGACTTCAAAAACAATATATTAGAAGATACTAAATACGCGGCGCTCATACACTGTGCCTAGAATAAAGATTCGAGTCAAAATATGTTTTTTTTTTTTCCTGCTTTTTACTTCGTGTATTTATAATATTTACATGCTGTTGCATTATAATGATATAAAAAAAAAACTAAGGCCAACATTAATTAATTGTGTGAAATAGGAATACTGCTGCATTGTCCCTCTGTTCTCCTGGTCCAATTTCAAAGCCACTCGCTTTAAAAATTAAAGCACTATTCTCCATCCTTTTCTCTCTCTCTACCATGCTAAGAAACACGAAATTACATCTATGTCCTTATTTAAAAAAAAACAATGACTGGCTAACCTTATAGATGATAATAATTGAGGGGTTTAATGTGTCTTTTGAGCAGGATGTTTTGAAATTTAAGCTTAGTAATAAACAAGAAAGCAGTGTCAAACTTGAAAAAAGTTTAGGAACATATAGAGTAGCTTTATAAAGCCATCCACATACTTACATTTCAATACTTTCAATTAAAGTAAGATGAATAATTGCATTGGGTTCAGCAAAAGTTAGTGACAATTAATTAAAGCTTATTTTGACACCTTTTTATCTTTGTTTGTTTATATTTGTGGATAGGATTGGCCCACTAATACAAAAATACTATATTAAAAAAAAAAAAAGAAAATGTAAAGATGCTTATGTTTACTCTATCCGAATGAACTATATTTTACCAATTAAGATAGCGAATGTTAAGTTCATGAATCATTTAAAAACTTTTTACAAATTATTATTTTTGACAAACACCCAATCTCTATTTTATCACTATTTATAATACTAATTAAGCGATTGGTTTTAATTTAAAAATAATGAAAGTAAAAAGAAAAAAAAATTCACGAAATCTTAATACTCACTTGGTCAGTTACGTTAAGCTAGAGGCAGCAGCCCCCTTTGAGGTGGTCGACCTTGCACTAAAAGGAAAAGTGGATCGTAGCACACCACTCTCTATGAAGGTTCCTTCTAACTACCATCCTAAAAATAAAAATAGAAAACATTTGCATTGGGAATTCATTGCAATCCCCCTTTTATTTTCATTTTTGAATTTCACCCACGCTTCCTAAGAGGATTGTTCAACCCACTTAAGATGGTGGGTCACATGGCCCACCATTCTTTCTAGCATAAAGCCAAGCACCCTAAGGTTCGAGAATTAGCGTAGCCCCTTAGTGATGATCAGTAGCTTTTTTAACCTTAAGAGGTCAATCAAGCAAGTGGGTTTGTGATTTTTTTTCCCTTATTTTTTTTCTTTAAAATTCTTTTGCAACTTTTAAATTATTTTACATTATATTAATTAATTAATTTTAATTCAAAGCAATATTTTCTTAAATTTGTTATTATAAACTAGAATTAGGACTGATCATATGTTTGTTAATAGACAAAACACAAATCATCATATGTTACAAGAGCAGGAAAACTTATGTCATAATTCAATTTTTCCTAAAACTTTGTTAATATCTCTTATGATCTTACATTATATTACTTTTTTATGGAATTAAATTACGATACTCAACTCTTGCTCTGATATTTAACAATATGTTATAATAATATTTGAAATGATAAAAATTTAAAGACTGCGGATAACGATATGAAATAAAGCATCCTAACGTACCATGTCATTAGGGGATTCATTTCTTTTCTTTTTTATTATTCAGAGAGACGAATTCGATAAATTACAATACATACTAAAGGCACATACTCAAAATCCCAACTTCAGTACAAAATTTGTATTAAAGATGTTTTCTAAATACCCACCTTTAATAAAAATTGTTAAATTTTTATTTTGAGAATAAGTTTTTCGGGTACCTTTTTTCCCGTAATTAAAAAAAAAAATTACATTTTTTTGGGTGGATTCCTCCTCTTTAATCACAATAAAAATAAAAAATCAAAGCCTATTTTTTGAAAACTATTTTTACAAGAATAAAAATTGAGTTTAAAAATATTTGAAGATGTGTTTAAATTTCTTTTTTATATATATCGAATATTATGTTTTGCAGGGGCCAAGCAAATGTAGTTTCGAGTCTTTTTTACTTTTGGCCTTTGAAAAAACCCCCCCAAAAAAAATTTAAAAAATTTATTTAAAGGTTTTAAAAAAGGGGGTTTTTGGGGTGCCCTTTCCTGTCCTCGCCCTTCATCTTCACTTTAGTCTCTTCCTAAAAAATCTCGATGTTTTTTCGGCACGAATCAGAGTCTTAGAAGCATTCTATCCTTCGAAGTAAGATGGAATTTGGGCCCGGGAAATTATATCGGTGGGGTCAGTTGGGAAAGCCCCCATTTCCAAATCAAAAAAGGGAAATAAAAAATAATTTTTAATACTAATTACAATGCCAAAATTTCCCCCTCTTTTTATAAAAGGGAAAAAGAATTTTCCAATTTTTTTAAAAATTTTTTACAAATTTTTTTAATTAAATTTGAATTTTAACAGAATTAAATTTATACATCTATGATGAATGTGCTTCATAATTTGAAAAAATAAAAAAATAAATTTAATAAGATCTTAAAATTTTTCTTTTTTTTAAGTGTATCTCCCTTTTCCCCCTAAAAAATTTTTAACAGATACTTTCTTTGTGTAAATTTAAAAAAAATTTTTAAATGCGAATAGTTAGGGGCATATTTAATTATAAAATATATAATCAAAGGAATATGATTTTAACTTGCTGGTAATAAAAATTGAAAAGGAAATATAATCTTTTAGTGGGCATCACCAAAAATAAAAAAAAAAAAATAATAATAATTTAATAATAAAAATAAAGGGTTGGGTGGCATTCATCAGTCAGATTTAAAGGAAAAGATTTAGTGAAAAACACACGCGGAAGTCTCTTAAAACGCTGTCGCTATTTTGTCTGCCCGCTTCCTGAATTTTATTTTCTGTCTCCATTTAAAACAGCTCATCCCCTTCAATTAAACCCTAAGGAGGCCTTTGGGCCCTTTCCCCTTTAAAAATATCAAAGCAAGTTTTTGGGCCCCTAAAAAAAAATAAAATAAACTTTAAAAGGGGAAAATTTTTATCGTATATTTTAAGAAAATATTAATGAATTTCAGCAATTTTGACCTATCAAAATTCGAAAAAATAATAACATACTGCATAGTCTATAAAGCCTTTGGATAAAATTGCTTAATTTTACACTTTTTTTCGTTTTTTCTAAATAATAAAACCTTTATTTCACATCCCGCTTTTAAAAAACCCAAAGAAACCCCCTTTGCCCTACCCAAATTTTTGCGCTAGATTTACAAGCAAAACTAAGGATTTATCCATATTTAAAATTATTAAATATTTTTAAGCCAAATCCATTTTCCCCCTTAACCCCTTTAAGTTTTCTGTTAAATTAAAATTTTAGCTGGAAAGAACTTTTTAAAAGGGATGAAAAATTCTCACTAAATTGAGGGAAATAACAATTTATTACCAAAAACCTATCAATTGCTATTTCTCCCCCATTCATTTTTACCTTTCTCATATGCCCTTGATCCTTAAAAACCCTAGACACATCACAATCCACCAATTATTGAACCTACCACTGGTGTTGACCCTCCTGCCATAGGATGGGTTCAATTTGAACAAACCACCACCATCATTAGACCCTACTATAAACCTCAAGTCTACAAACCACCAATCGAGTACACCTACAAGGTTCCAATCCTTCAAGTCATGTTGCACTAACAAAGTGTTTCGCTGTTAACATCATGCTTTAAGTCGTGTGAATTAGTTCATTAATAACCTCATGTCTATGGCTCATTAGGTTTGCCCACAAGGTGTTTCCTTGCAT
Source organism: Laguncularia racemosa (assembly GCA_037954665.1). Lineage (NCBI taxonomy): Eukaryota > Viridiplantae > Streptophyta > Magnoliopsida > Myrtales > Combretaceae > Laguncularia > Laguncularia racemosa. The sequence goes on along the minus strand of JBBMOL010003150.1, from coordinate 11,534 downwards.
TTGCGAGTCCAAAGGTGATGGCTTAAGGTTCCTGTGGTTTGAATCTTAGTGGCTATGACCATTTAGTGCCTTCGTCATCGAGTTTGCCTACATGTTTCATGGCTTGCATTCACAAAGCTAGCATTGATGGCTTATGGTCCTTGCTGGTTTGCAAGTTTAGTCTAGTAGAAAATCTCAAACTAGTCTACTAGGTAAGCTATAGACCTAACTCATTGTTTGGCCATCATTAACCATTTGATCAACCACATCATTAGTACAATCATTAAGCCTCCTTAAGCCACATGATCACTAATCACTAAACCACAACTTCTAACCACTAAACCTAGGAAAACCTCAACTTGTACAACCACCATACTATTGCACCCAAGCAAGCTTGACGAGTAATCGATGAATTACGAAAGTTAGACAACTTTGAACTTGCATTACTATCAAATTGGCCGATTCCATTAGTTACCACAAGCTTAAACTAGCAAAACATCAAATTGCTAAACTCATGACCTAGTGTTGAGGTTTTCTAGTTAGGTAGTTTGAACTAAGTGATGAGGTTTGGGGTAAGGTGGTTTGAATTTGAGGTAGATCGAATTGGGGTGAGGTAGTAGTTTGGTGGGGTTCAAGTGATTGGAACCAAGTAAAGTGGTGATTGAGGCTATGGTTAAGTACAGATTGAGTTCTACTATTTCAAAATAACAAGGGCATTTTAATCTTTTTAGATCTATTCAATTCGATTGTTTGTGTGCTTTTTTTATTTAAATGGAGTGATAGCTTATTTATCTTATTCCTTATGTTAAGTCCTAAAAATTCGAAAATATATATGATAATTTAAATAAAATAAATAGAATAATAAATACTTCTAGGTTGGAGTAGCGAAAAGAACAATTTCGTAATATTAAAAACTTTGAGAAATATACGACAAAGAAATTCAAATGTTTCAACACATAAATGTTATTTTAATATTTCGCGATAATAATAGGTTTTAAAATTAAACAATTAGAAAGAACAATCCTTGCAAGAAAAGAAGATAATGAACCCCTAAATAGATAATTCCTTATATATTTTCCAAATCTTTGTTTTATTTTCTCCTTTACTCTTTCTTTATTCTTTTTTCTTTTCTTTTCTTTTCTCTCCTTTCTTTTCCTACTCTCTTTTCTCCTCCTTCGGCTGCCCACTGCTTCAACTCGGGCCCACATCCCAAACCTCACCACACCATTTCCTTCTCCTCCCACGACAGAGCAACACAGCAACAAGGTCGCATCAGCCGCCTCCATCATGTCGCCATAAACCTAGTCGCATCACCATCTAGCTGCTCCCCTGTCCTTTATTTCTTCTTCCTTTCCTTTTCCCTCTTTCTTCTTCTCTTGTTCTTCTTTCCGGATCACGTCTTCCCTTCCGTCCTTCCCTCTCTGCATATTCCCTTCCACTTCCCCTTCTACCTCCAATTCAACTCTTCCTACTCATGTTTGATAGCTCCATCCCATTTGGGGATCCCATTCCAGCTGCTATAAAATAAAAGACTAAGGTTGGAAAGTTGGATTGGAGGAAATGAGACGTTATGGGGACAAACCGAGCAAGTGAGAGTTGAGGAAGCTAGGAGTGGTCGCTGCAAAGCCACTCGAGGGGTCAAATGTTTGAGCTTAAGAGGAGCCCGATCGATAGCCCTAAGAGTGCCACCGGTGATTGGAGAGTGAAGGAGTCAGTCACTCTTATTTCGACTAGAGACTTATGTACATGAGAGGATGTTAAATGATTTCCACAAATGAATTGGTTAGATCGGAGAGTAGATGTCCCTATTGGCTTCTTCGCTGGAATGCGGGTTGCATGTGTGTGTGGGGGAGGAGGACAATGGCAGAGGCAACAACAACCATAGCAATGATGGCAATGGCAGTGGTGACAACAATTCGACAGTTGCAACAATAACAACGGCAGCCACAAACGACGATAGTAGCAAAGGCTGAAGAAGAAGGGGAGTATGGGTGTGTGTGTGAGGGAGGAAGATAATAACAGCGACAACGATGACCACGACCATGGTAGCAATAGTGACCATGATCCCAACAGCAACAACATCTAAAAAAGCAACAGCAGCAACAGCAATGGCGACAACATCAATGAAAATAGCAGTAGCAACGATGACAACCACGGCCGCAACAACCGTAACAGCAGTAGCAACGACGTCCCCACAGCAACTGCAATGACGATCCTAATGACAGCAACAATGACCATGACGACAACAGCAACAGCAGCAACCTCCTCAAGTGATCGAGTCCTAGGCGTGCGTGTATCGACAGACCAGTAGGGAGGAAAGGATGAAGTGGAGTAGAATGTAAGAAGAAATGTTGTCTAGCGAGATGACGTCTAATTGGGGTGAACCGTGAGAGAAAAGGGGAAGAAAAGAATGGGAAATTAGATGTAAATGTGTGTGGGTATGTGCAAATGTGTATGGAAGGTGTGTAGGGAGTGCGGGTATGTGCGTATGTGTGGGAAAGGAGGAGGCAAGTGTATAGTGTGTGTGAGGATGTGCGTATATGTATGTGATGGTGTGTAGTGTGTGAGTATGTGTGTATGCGTATTGAAATGGTGTGTGTTGGGATATGTGTGTGTGTGTGAACGTAAGTGTGTATGTGTATGTGTGTGAATGAAGGATGTGTATGTGTGTGTGTGAATGAAGGTGTGTGGTGTATGTGAGGATGGTGTATGTGACGATGGGTGTGATATATATGGAGATGTGTGTATGTGTGAGTGATAGTGCAAGGTGTGTGTAAGGATGTGTTATGTGTTGGTGATGGTGTGTGGTGTGTGCAAGAGTGTGCGTATGTGTATGAGATAGTATGTAGTGTGTGAGGGTATGTGTATGTGTAAAGAAGGGGGAAAACCCGTGTGTGTGTAATGCTTGTGATTTTTGTGCGTATGTGCATGAAGTGGTGTAGGGTGTGCAGTACGTGTATGTGGTGTATGCGAAGTGTATGTGTATGGGATGATATGCGGTGTGTGTGAAAGGGGGGTATATGCATATAGACAGTGTGTGGTAGGTGTGGATGCTATGTAGCGTGTGAGGGTATGTACATGTATGGAGGGTGTGGGGTGTGCGGTACTAGTATGTATATAGATGGTGTATGGAGTATGTAGCATGTATATATGTATGGACACGTGTGGTGTGTAGGTATGTGTATATGTATAAGGAAGGAGTGGTATGTGTGGGTATGTATGTATGTGTGTGAAATAGTGTATGGTGAATGGACATGTGTTTGTGTAAGTATGAAAGTTGAGGAGGTTTTATGTGGGATATGTATGTATGAGTGGAGTGTGAACATGTATGTATAGGTATGGAAGGTGAATATAGTGTGTGCGGAGTATGTTGGTGTGTGTGTATTGGTGGTGTAAGGCGTATGTAAGTATATGTGTAAGTTTATGAGATGGCATGTGGTGTGGGTACGTATGTGTGTGTAAGAGATGATGTATGGTGTGAGTATATGAGTATGTATATGGAAGGTATGTAGTGTGTGTAGAGTATGAGGGTAAGTATGTATTGGTGGTGTGAAAATGTAAGTAGAGTATGAGTGTATGTGTATGTCGGGGGTGTGGAATGTGTGTGGAGTATGTATGTATGTATGCACTAGTGGTGTATGTGTAATGTGAACTTGGGGAGAAAAGAGGATAATAACGTGTAATTGTCAGTGTGTGTAATTTGGTGTATGGTATGGTTGTGTGTATATATGTATAGGTGCGTGCAAGGTGTGCGAAGTGTGTATGTATATGGATAAGAATATGTGGGTGTGTGTGCACGTGGTGTGGGGGGAAAGGTTGGTATATGTATGGTGATGGAAGCGATGATTCGTAGGAAGATTGTTCATTCCAGAATCTTATATCAGAATCAAATTTGAAGAATTGTACAATGTTTGAATCTTATTCGCCAAAGTTCCTTAAGGAGGAGACTTCACACTTTTCCATCAAACGCAAGATGAGTAGAGTATACATATCAGGAGCTGGAAGGTTACCAAAGTTAAGTAGAGATGCAGCTTTCTATGTTTGGGTTGAGGAAGCATCATAGAAGGACACTGGTTTCGAGAGGAACGCAAAGGGTTTACCCCCTGGAATCGCTCGACTCCGGCTAAGACTACAACGACCTTAAACAGGTGAGTGAGAAACTTAATGATATGCTACCATGTTGTGTTGTATGATGATTTGCTATGCATGTGAAATTATTGTTTGTTGTGTTTGAAATTGATTTGTGATTCTTGTTGAGTTAAGTCATAGTGGGGATTAATGAGTTAGGGAGAAAGTCATAAAGAATATAGAGAAATGAATGGTCTGAGGGTTTAGATGTCGTTACCTTAATGATAGCACCTAACGTCATATTGCTAGTACTATAACCACAAGCTTAACCCATGATTTAAAATTGTTTTCTTCCAAAACAAATCAGAAATAGAAAGTTAGCTTTTCCTTCTATAGCTACCGAGTAAGTATGCTTAGTTGGGATAAGGCATATAGGTATCATTATGTATACATGTCAGAGTTGATTCTTGAATGTGTATATATATACTTAAACAAACTTATTTTCTTATTATATCTACGAAATACACTCATGAACCCAATTATACAAATCATAAGTGAAATCTTAATTTCATAACTCAACGATCGTATTTTCTCACCTTCTTAAGTACATAAGGGAAAGTGTCTAGTAAATATCCTTAATTAAATATGTGTCACAAACATTATATATATTTAAATAATATATATATATATATATATATATTATACACAAATGTCTTGAGGACTTAAAAAAGGAAAATACGAGATGACCTTACTGGCTCTCGAAAATGTGAATAAAAGAGCATTGAGAAGTGAAAATGACACAGGGGTTTTGTCAGAGATGATGATTTTTTTAAATTAACCCCGGGGTGGTTATTTTAAAAATTTAAAACAAATAAACACAGAGGTTTTAAAAGATATAAAAATTGTTTTGTATAAAAAACTCCAAGTGATTGGTTTGACTTTAAAGAAAAAATTGGCACAAAAAGAGGTGCCGGAGTTAATTTAACCTTTTGGGTAAAACCGGGGGAAAGTCAAATTTGCCCACAAGGTCTGGTTCAGTGTCTATTTTGTGTGATAAAAAAGGGGGGCCAATGATCTTTGTTTGTTGTGATAAGTGTGAAAGGGAAATGCTTGATAGTTATTTCATTTTTTGAATGAAAAAATTGGGATTATAATTGTATATGTTGTTTGGAAAACCTTTAAATCAATTAATTAAGGGGTTTTTGGACCTGATTAAAAACCGGGACAGGGCTTTTTCCCACAAGACTTTTGGCATGAGATTGGAGGCCATCACTGTTACGGGGAGGGGGCATCGTAAGTGATAAAGGAAGATCGTTTTTTCGGGGCCAAGGGGGGCGAACTAAGTATTAGGGGAAATTTGTGGGCGCCTTGTTTAAAATTTCCGAGTCCAACCTGCCCTTTGAGGGTTTTGCTCCCCCTTTTGTTGTAGAGAGGCAAAAAAGGGGCTTTTCACTGTTGGGGGTTTAAGAAGATTTCAAAATTTAATTTAAAGAGAAAAAAGATAAATAAACCGAGGTAATGACTTTGGGGCACTGATAGTGGTTTAAAAATTTCCCCAAAAAAAGGGTTAAGGGGGGGGGGGGGTGTAAACCCTAGATTTTTCACTTTCAGTTATTTTGGGGGGGAAGACAACGTGAGATTTTGGGGCATTCAAAATAAAATTGCTCATATATGGGGCATATGTTTTGATAACTTTAAATTTGATTTTAACTTGTGTGTCCATGGGCATTGAAAGTGTTCCCAATCTCATTTACAAAGGGGGCCATAGTGGGGGCTCTTTCCCCTCATACATTCTTTTTGGGGTATTTGATTAACAAAAACGCAAGATGGGATAAGATATGAATTTTTTTAGAGTTTTGAAAGACCCCAAAACAAAAAAGGGTTAAGAATTGTGAAGGGATAGATTTTTTTAAGTTTTAAATTTTAAGGACCTCCATGTGAATCAAATTTGAAATTAAGAAACTTGGGGCGTTTATCTTTAATTTTATTTAAATTGGAAAGGGGATACCGATTTTTTTGGCGATCATATTGACCGAAAGGGGGGGCGAAAAATCCATAGTTAAATTTATTACCAAAAATTATATTTTATTTATAATTAGTTAAAAATTTACAATTATTTTTTTAGAGTCTTAAGATTTTCTATTCATAAAAACGGTTATCTTTTGTAAGGGAAAGGGGAAAAACACGGGGCCATGAAAATTTTTAAAGTGGAAAACCTTTTGGGGCCCCTTTCAGGGCGTGAAAACCTTTTTAAAAGGGGCTAAATTTTTACTCTTATCATATTCCATTTCACTAGTAAAAGGTATCATAAACATAAACTATTTAAAAAAAATTTATCTAACATAATTTCCTTTATTAGAAATTTTTATGTACAACCTCTCTCCAAGATAAAATTTTTAAAAATTTAAACAAAAATTTCAATAGGGGCATTAAAAAAGTAAGTGAACGACAACTAAGATCCCAAAAAAATTAACATAGGGGCACAGTTTTGGCAAAAAAATTATTCTTTTCTTACAACTTTCTCTGTTGTCACTGTTTTTAATAAAATAAAAATAGGGGTTTGTCACCAAAAAAGTTTAGTACACGTTAATGCAATATTTTTTGGGGAGAGTGGGAAATTTCTAAAAGTTTTTTAGTTTGATGTCAAAAACTTTCCCACCCCAATCTGAAAATTGAAAAGCGAAAACGGCATAAGCACGGATGGGGGTTTACTTTCACCAAAACAAAGGGGGAAACCTTTTTAGATTTCAATAACCCAATAACACCGATAATAGACAATGAAAAGTCCCTTTTGGGATAGCGGGCTCACATTTACCGGGAAATTTTTCGACTAAAAAAAAATTTCAAAATCGATTTTAGCTTGAGTTTGTCTTTAAATTAAGTAACGGTTTATTTGTTTAAACCGTTTTCTTAAAATTTCTTTTTAAATTTAAGTTACTTTTTTATTTTATGTGTTAGGGTGTGAGCTTTTATAAAACCTTTAAAGTATATATATTGTTATATTTAAAAATTTTTATTAAAAATACTTTTCAAGACTTGTTAAAAAAGGGAAATTTAATATTTCCCACTTAAGTGATGCCTGGGATGGGTTTTGGTTTTAAGAGTATTTCCTTTTAACTTTTTCTAGGAAAATTTAAACCCTTTTTGGGAAAAAAATTTTTAAAAAAAATAATTTTTATAATAAAAGTAAAAATATGATTTGCCTTTTTATTACTAGTTTTTGCCCAATTTTACCTTTTATTTTTCGGGATTAAAGCTTTAAAAAAACTAGATACAATAATGGGATGGAATCTAATTTTGTTTTTTTAACTTAATAATATAGATTTAAAAGGGTTTTTTTTAATTAATACTATCTTTGGTTGAAAGGGGGGTTAAACCAAAACCTCTTTAAAAAATAAAGGGGAATAGCAAAACCCTGCAGGGAATTATAAAAATTAGATTGTAGTATATATATATTAAATTTGAAAAACTATTTTTTTAAATAAACAAACCCCCCGTATAATATTGAAAAGAAAGTTTTTTAAAAACATAATGATTCATGGGGTTTTATACGTCATGGCCTTTAGTTTAGGGGGCCCAAACCCATAAAGGAATTAATTTAAGTACATTTCTTTGGTAACAAAAGGGGGTAAAACAAAAAAACAAAATTCAATTTTTTACTTTAAGGGGCCCTAGAAAAACACAACCAACCCCACACACGCTCGCCTAAAATATATATATAATATATATTTAATATTTTACTCATCTTCCCGGGAAATTTTCCCAAATTTTTTGTTTGGGGTCCCGTCACCCCCAAATCTTCCATCACTTCCCTCTTTTTCTTTTTCTTTTCTGGGCATTTTACAATTTAGACGTGAAATTTTAGTTTTTCTTCCCTTCGAACCCAGGAAATTGGGGAAACAACCCTAGAGGGGGATTTGGGGGGGGTGTTCGAATTTTTATGTCGGCGGGGATTTTACGCCGTTTAAATTTTTAAACGGTGTCGTCGGAGTAAGGGACCGTTCAATTTTCGGTCCAAATCCGGGGGGGGGCCCTCCCCGCGACACTTTCCTTTTAAAAAGGAGAAACTTTTCCAGTGACCCCGGGAAAATCGAGCTGAGTCAACCAAAAGAATTTTGAGATAGGCGGGGAAAAACGGTTTTGGATTTTGCAGTCCGTTTAAATGGGGTTGTGGAAATTTTTAATTTTTGGGGGGGAACGGGGGGTTTGATCCGTTCGTTTTTGGGTTTAAAAAATTTTTGGGGGTTTTTGTTTTGATTTTTATTTATTTAGCATTAAACTAACCGATGATAATTATTTGCTTTTCCCAGTTAATATATATATATATATATATATGGGGAACTTTTTTGTTAATTTTAGGGACTAATTAAAAATTTTTCAAACTTTTTTAATTATGTTGTGTGTAAAAGGGCTTATTGGGGGGGGGAATTTCGAATTTTCCCTAAGCAATTTGAATAATTGTTTCTGCTTAAATTGTTAATTGATTTCGATAAATTATAAAAATTTGGGAATGGCTATGGTGGGACGGGCTTTAAAAATGAAAATTAAAACATGGGGGGAAAAATTTTTTTATCCTCAGTTAAAAGGGTTAAAAAAAAAAAAGGGAAATTCCCAATGTATCCAAAATTTTTTTATTTGCTTATGTTTAAATGAAAATAAAAACATGCCATTTGGTAAAAAATTTGAATTGACTAGTGCAACCCAAAGCTCCCTATCCCTTTAAAATTTAGTTCAAGGTTTCTTTTCTTTTCCCAGTTTTAAAGGGTAACCATTTTCCCCACCCTTATTTTGGTTTTGGCAATTATAACTCTAGAAGTGTCTAAATTTTCTGTTTTTTTCCCGAAATTGTTACTAAAAACTTTTTTTAAAAAATTTTTTTTGGGTGCTTCATCTTTTTTAAAGGGCGGGGTTTGGGGGTTTGTGTTTACCAGTTTTCCAAATGATAAAAATTGCCGTTAAAAATTGGGGGCCTTTTGGATCCTTAAAAAATTTTTAAAAAATAAAGGGAATGTCCATTTAAAAAAACGTTTTTAACCCTCATTTGTTCATCGAAATTTCCATAACGGGGGAAACCACGGTTTTAACCAAACCTTAAGGGCAAAAAACCAATTTACTTAAAAAATGTTAAATGAGGTGTTTTTAAGATTCCAACTGTATAATTTGGGTTTTTTTTTTTTTTTTTTTGGTTAATGTCCAGGGGTATGTTGAAAAAGGGGCGGGCAGCTGTTATGGCTTATGAGAAAGGGGAGGGTACTGGGGATATGCTTGGAATTAGAAAAGGGTTTGATGCACCGAAAGAAAAAAAAATCAAAGTAGGGCCCCAAAAACGAAAAATTTAAAAAAAGTTTAGGGCTCCTCCATATAAGAGAAATTTCTCTTTTTTGGTAATTTGATTAACAAAATTGAAAAATTTTTTTAAATTTTTAGGGATTTTTTTTCCCTTTGGTTGGGGAATGTACTATTTTTATGCAAAAATTAATGTTTTGGATTTGTTGTTTTGGGTTTTGGGTAGTTTTGTATTAAAACCAAAAGTGCAATTGGGTTCACCTCCAACAAAATTTTATGTTCAAATAGACACCGGAAGTGATGTTTTTTGGGGTTGGTTGCGATTCTTGCAGGGGTTTGGGGCCCTAAAAACTAGGGGGGCCCTGCATTAATTATTTCAATCCCTTAAAAATCCCAAATTAAATGTGGGAAACATACATTTTTTAAGATTCATAATATCAGTAAACTTTGATAGGACATTTTTCGTGGTTTGCAACTTTCAACAGATTTTTCTCTCAATTTTTTTTAATCCCAAAGGGGTTCATCAACAGTTTTCTCCAATCACGTTTTCCCAGAAAAAAAAGAGGGCAGCCTAGGAATCAAATTCATCTAAATTCTGGCTGTTCTACTCAGGATAACCTCTGCTTTTATTTCTTTCCAGTATGGAAAAAGGGGGTAGTGGAACTTTCGGGGTTTATTTATGTGTCAAAAACGCCCAAACACTTAAGCACCATGGGGGGGGAAAATTCCCTTTAAACAAACAAATTCCTCACCCACAAAGTGGTCTTCGGGTTTTTTAAAAAATTTAAAATTTTTGGGAATTTGGGAAATGTGTAATTTTTTTTTTCCCCTTAAATTTTATTTTTTAATTAAGTATGCTTTTGGGGTACATATAGGGGGGCAGGAAATATACAAACAAGGGGATTTTGACGAAATAAAGATGGGGGAAAGTAGATGGTATAATTTGGGTTTGGGGGCAGCAAAATTGCCCTGTCGTCTAAACAGTTTTGGCTTCCCGGGGAGTGGCTCCTTTAAAGCCTTCTCGGGCACTGTTTGAGAGGGGGATGGTGAAGGTGGAGGGTGTTTTAGTTCTTGGGGGAAATCGTGGACCCAAATATTTTTTTTAAAAAGGTCCCCCTTGTCCCACCCCAGTATGACTTTTCTGTTTTACTGTCATCAATTCTAGTATTCTTTTGGATTCTTTACCCCTTTTTTATGGATATGAGCATTCTGATTTTTGTCCAGAAAAAAAAAATTAAAAACAAGGGGGGTCCAAATTTTTACCTTGGGAAAAAATTTGAAAATTTAAAACAATCTTGTTTTTTTATTACTCTGTCCCCTTTAAAATAAAATTCTTTGTTTTTTCTTTATAATTAAAAAGGGGGGGCAATTGAGGATAATTACTTTTCTTCCTTTTGAGTTTTTTTTGACTCACCCTACTTCGCGTTCTATTGATTTAGACATAGAAAATTAGTTGCCTAGTGTTCTTTTTTTTTTATAATGGAGATTTATGTTAAAATTGGTTAATGTAGAAAAAAAAAATTTGTCCCCTTTGGTTGAGTTATAACATTTTTTTAAACAATGTGATCATGGTGTGATAAGTAGACTTTTGGGCGTTTAAATTATTTTTTTTTTTCATGGGGGAATTTGAAATTTTTTGGTTAAAGGGGTCATCTGCCATTTTGATGTAGTAAAAGGGGCGGTCGGGTTTGGATTCCTCTGCAAGAGCCCCTTTTAGCCCATAGTAATTTTTAATTTCTGATTAAAGGGGGGCTGGGCCTATGCAACTTTAATGTTCCTTCATCTTTTTTTTTTCTTTTTCTTTTTTTTTTTTTTTTCTTTTTCATTTTCTCCAAAACGTGTAAAAAGGGGCAAGGGCCTCATTATAATTTTAAAATTGCAAAACCCATTTTTTGTGAATGGTCGGGCCACAAACCTTATTGATCCTTTCAGTTTTGCAACATCAAAAAAATCGGGGAAAACCATAGTTGACTCAGGGACAATTTTGGGGCATACCCTGGGCGGGAGGAAGCTTATGATCCTTTCATCAGGGGGGGAAAGAAAATTTTCCTGAAGGAGGATTTTTAAAGGAAAAAAAATTAAAATATTTTTGGGCAAAGCAGGGCTCCTTTTGGGTTAGGGAACTAATTCTTAGTATCAGAATTTTTTGGCAGTTTAAAGGGTTTCCAGTTCACAATGCCAAATGTTTTCTCCTTTGCAGG
>JBBMOL010003149.1:0-18113 GCA_037954665.1 Laguncularia racemosa | reverse complement strand
CTAGGGCCCCCAACTTTTTGAGGAAATTCAAATCCAGGTTAGCAGCCCATAGGGGCACTTTTTGGGGGCAAATTCAATTCAAGGTTAGTCAGCCCATAGGGGGCACTTTCCTAAAACCTTGTTCTATGGTTAGCCCAAGGGGCACTTTTTGAGACAAGTCCATCCAGGTTAGTCAGCCCATAGGGGGCACTTTCTAAAACTTTGTCCTCATGGTCAGCCCATAGGGGGCACTTTTTGAGGCAAAGTTCAATTCCAGGTTAGTCAGCCCATAGGGGGCACTTTCCTAAAAAAAAAAAAAAAACCGTGTCCTCATGGTTAGCTGATAGAGCCATTTTATACTCAATCTTTATAGTATAAATTGTGTTAAATTATTATTGATTTTATAGAATAAAAGGGAAATGGTACTTTAATTCTATCATCGTGATAAATTAGGTTAAATGGAGTCAAGGATGCTAATTCAAGTATTTTAGAGAAGTCATCTAAACTTGGATCAGGAAAGGAATTACACCACCGGAGGAAGCACGGTTTGAGGCACGGCCAAGGTTCAAACCGTGTTACCCCACTGGACAAGAAGGCGAAAATGAGGACTTTCAACAAAGAGAGACACGGGTTAAGGCAGGGCCCGTGGTGGAAACCCATGGGAGAAACCGTGCTTAAAGCCGTGGTGGAAGCCAGGACCAAAGAGAAGAAGGTGTGGAACATCACCAGATAAAAGCAGGGCTTGAAATCTAGCCGAGTGTCTAACCGTGGTTCACACTGGGCGTGGATGAAGACTTGAAGAATATACACAGAGGATGGCACGGCTTAAACCCGCCCCGTGTGTTGGGGCGTGTAAGCAGACGAATCTTCACTTCTCGAAATCTACTTGGAAAAGGAAAGATTTTTCGTATCTTGCTAGAAAAAGATAACATGATATCCATCTAAAAATTTATAATAGACCCAAACCCTAGAGGGTTAGGACAACTTTTGAATCTTTGGATCTTGAAAAACCCTTAGTCATCTTGGAGGCAGAGCAGCAACTGGGTTCATTATGTTTTTACTTTTTTTTTGTTTTATTTGATGAACATGCGTAGCTAAGCTACTTTTCTAGCCAAAGGTCATAGATGTTTAATTCTCCCCGAATTGTGAGGTCTAATTGACTGTATTTATTCTATTCTTTGCTTTCGGGTATTCATATATCTTCTGATCGTTTTGTCATTTATTATCTTTGTTGATTGGTATGAAATAGAGCTCTTTACTCAAATTTGAAGTTAATATATTGTCAACTAGCACGTTAAATCCGTTTAAATTTTTTGATTGTTCTAGTCTTAGTGACGCAAAAAACATGTTTGGTTATAAAAGAGATGATCGAATTCATGTTATGGAGGGTGTGTGATCATGTTTAAATAGGTTTTCTTTTAATCTACGGCATGAATTGGTGGTCTCTCTAGATCTTAATGCTATTGATAGATTAAATCCTGAGCGCTTGTCTAGGGTTGTTTAATCAATAAGAGAAATAATTCAAAGCGTTTGTCGGAGGTTATCGAGGAAGTAAGGAGAGATAGGTTATTAGAGCTTGTTAATAACCATAACCAGTTTATCTAGAACTAAGAATAGAGAACATTTGCATCGATGATCAATTCCTAGAATTAAACCATCTTGATTCCTTTGGCTAGGCTTTTTATCAATATACAACTTTCTTAACTTGTTTTAACTTTGTTCAATTCACAAACCAAACCACCACCCCCCCCCCCCCCCCCCCCCCCCCCCCCCCCCCCCCCCCCCCCCCCCCCCCCCCCATTTTCCTTTTCCTTTTATTCTCCTTGAATAGAAATAAGTTTAACCAATCTCTGTGGATTCGAGCTTACTCACCACTATATGCAAATCATATAATTGTCTAGGAGTAGGTTTTATTTTTGTTGGATTCGACACCCATCAAATTTTGGCGCCGTTGCCGGGGATTGGTGTCAAATTTATTTCTATTCTTGTATGACTCGTTCTTCTCAGACAGGTTAACTAACTTATAATCCGGAGATTGAGAAGACTCTAAAGAGGTTGCGACAAGAAGCTAGATCATCCACTAGACCGAACTTAGTATCGGACTTGTCTGATTCTGAAAAAGAGGACGACATGGTAAATCTTGAGAGAACCTTAAGGGAGTTGGCTGCACCGGATGTGAATCAACAAACACTTTGTATTCACTACCCCGAACTAGCCGTGGAATTCGAATTGAAATCTGGGTTGATACATCTGCTACCTACATTTCATGGTCTTGAGAATGAAGATCCTCATAAGCATTTGAAAGAGTTCCATATAGTGTGTTCTAGTATGAGGCCGCAAGGAATAACCGACGATCAAATCAAGCTACGCGCTTTTCCATTTTCTTTAAGTACTAAAGCTAAAGATTGGTTGTTTTATTTGCCTCCAGGTTCTATAACCACATGGACTGATATGGTGAGACTCTTCTTGGACAAATTCTTCCCTGCATCCAGAGCCGCTGGTATAAGAAGAGAAATTTGTGGTATAAAACAAAGGGACACTGAGACTCTTCATGAGTATTGGGAGAGGTTCAAGCAATTGTGTGCAAGTTGCCCACAACATAGGATATCTGAACAACTCCTTATCCAATACTTCTACGAGGGCCGACTTCCGATGGAAAGAAAGATGATGGATGCTGCAAGTGGAGGCGCCATAGTAAACAAAACCCCTGGTCAAGCTAGGGAATTGATCTCCATTATGGCTGCCAATTCGCAACAATTTGGGTATAGGCATGATATGTCTTCAAGGAAGGTAAATGAGGTAAACGTGTCTAACCTTGAACATCAAATTTCTAATCTTACCTCCCTTGTGCAGCAGCTAGCTCTTGGAAATACCCAACAGGTGAAAGCTTGTGGAATTTGTGCTGCTCCTAGTCATCCGACCGACATGTGTCCCACATTGCAAGATGATAACCATGAACACGCCAATGCTGTAGGCGGATTTCCAGGACAGCCACAAAGGAAATATGATCCCTATTCAAACACTTACAATCCCGGATGGAGGGATCACCCTAACTTCAGATATGGCAATAAACCACAAAACTTCTAACAATTCCAACCCAAGCCATCAAACCAAGTATCACAGGCTCCTTCCACTTTAGGTATGTCCCTTGAGGAAATTGTTAAATCACTTGCCGTTAATACAAAACAATTTCAGGATGAGACAAAGCAGAGCATCCACAACTTGGAAAATCAGGTAAGTCAACTTGCTTCTTCTCTAAATAGGTTGGAAACTCAAGGTAAGTTACCTTCTCAAACCGTCATAAATCCAAAGCAAAGTGCTAATGCAATTACCTTGAGAAGTGGAACGAAATTGCAGGGATCAAATGAGGAGAATCACCGAACTAATCCTGAGGTAGAGACTGAGAAAGAAACTCCAACTCCAAGCCAGCAGAACAATCAGATCAAAGGACCCCTCATTGAACCACCAAAGGTCATGACAACAGCACCTCCTTTCCCTTCCAGACTAGCAAAATCCAAGAATGAAGCTGAAGAAAAAGAGATTCTTGACACTTTTCGCAAAGTTGAGGTAAACATTCCCTTGCTGGATGCTATTAAGCAAGTACCTCGTTATGCTAAATTTCTAAAAGAATTGTGCACTAACAAAAGAAAGCTGAAAGGTAATGAAAAGATTAGTGTAGGTGAGAATGTTTCAACTATTCTTCAAAAGAAGCTTCCTCCTAAATGTAAGGATCCAGGTATGTTTACTATCCCTTGCAAAATAGGTAACCTTGGAATCACTAAAGCTATGTGTGATTTAGGCGCTTCAGTCAATGTTATGCCTTTGTCTGTTTATCAATGTTTAAATGTTGGCCCCCTAAAGGAAACAGGCGTTATTGTTCAACTTGCTGATAGGTCCAATGTTTATCCTGAGGGAGTTCTAGAAGATGTTTTAGTACAAGTTAATGGTTTGGTTTTCCCCGCAGATGTTTACGTGCTTGACATGGAAAATGATGATTCTCGTAATTCATCGATGATATTATTAGGGAGACCATTTCTTAAGACTTCTAGAACAAAAATCGATGTACATGATGGTAACCTCACTATGGAATTTGATGGTGAAGTGATTAAATTTAACATTTATGATGCCATGAAATATCCTAGTGACATCTCACCCGTTTTTGTTGTTGATGTTATTGACCCATTAACACAGACTACATTTGATTTGATAGATGATGATGAGTTGAAAGTTGTACTTAATAAGAGTCTTACGATTCATGCATTGACAACTCTTAAGGAGAAGTTTGTAATATCCTCTGATTTGCAGGACAAGATTTGGGAGTTGGAATCATTAAAACCTATCAGGTATGATGTGTCCTACATTCATTTACCCCATTCTAACACAAAACTTCTTCCTTCTATTGTGCAGGCACCGAAACTAGAATTAAAACCCCTACCCGAACATCTAAAATATATTTTCTTAGGAGAAAAGGAGACTCTTGCTGTGATAGTCTCCAACAAGCTAAGTACTTTAGAAGAAGAAAAGTTGATTCGGGTGTTGAGGGAGTACAAAGAAGCCATTGGATGGTCCATAGCTGATATCAAAGGACTAAGCCCCTCCACCTGCATGCACAAGATTTTGATGGAAGATAATTGCAAACCTTCAAGAGAAGTTCAGCATCATTTGAATCCACCTATGATGGAGGTAGTTAAGAAAGAGATCTTGAAACTTCTTGATGCAGGTATGATCTATCCAATTTCCGATAGCAAATGGGTAAGTCCGATCCAAGTTGTTCTAAAGAAAACAGGCTTAACTGTGATTGAAAACTCCGATGGTGAGTTAATTCCTACTCGGGTTCAGAATGGATGGAGGGTTTGTGTTGATTACAGGAAGTTAAACGCGTCAACTCGGAAGGACCACTTCCCTCTTCCTTTTCTTGATCAGATGCTTGAACGTTTGGCTGGCCATTCTCACTATTGTTGTCTTGATGGTTATTCAGGTTTTCATCAAATTCCAGTGGCACTGGAAGATCAAGAGAAGACCACTTTCACTTGTCCATTCGGTACTTTTGCGTATCAAAGGATGCCTTTTGGGCTCTGCAATGCCCCAGCCACATTCCAAAGATGTATGGTTAGTATATTTTCAGATTATGTGGAGAATATTATAGAAGTTTTCATGGATGACTTTACCGTTTATGGTAATTCTTTTGATTTATGTTTGACTAACCTTACAAAAGTGCTTCAAAGATGTATAGATAAGAATCTAGTGTTAAATTATGAAAAATGTCACTTTATGGTTGAACAGAGTCTCATTTTAGGCCATATAGTATCTTCTAAGGGGCTTGAAGTCGATAAAGCTAAGGTAGAACTGATTAAATCTTTACCTTACCCTGTAAGTGTACGGGAAATTCGGTCTTTTCTTGGGAGTGCAGGATTCTATCGACGCTTCATCAAGGATTTCTCCAAGATTACTCAACCCTTATGTCGATTGCTACAAAAGAAGTGACATTTGAGTTCAATGAGGCCTGTAAGAACGCTTTTGACACACTGAGGGATAAGTTAACTTCTGCTCTAATCATCCAACCACCCGACTGGACCCTTCCCTTTGAAATCATGTGTGATGCGAGCAACTATGCAGTTGGAGCAGTTCTTGGCCAAAGAGTTGGGAGAGCTTCTCATGCCATTTATTATGCTTCCAGAACTTTGGATAATGCTCAATGCAACTATTCCACAACGGAAAAAGAACTCTTGGCTGTTGTTTTTGCATTAGAAAAATTCAGATCATATTTACTTGGTACTAAGGTAATTGTTTAATGTGATCATGCAGCTCTTAAATACCTGCTCGCGAAGAAGGAGGCAAAACCAAGACTTATTCGATGGATACTCCTCTTACAAGAGTTCGATCTGGAGATACGTGATAGGAAAGGCTCAGAAAACTTAGTTGCCGACCACCTCAGTCGAATTCCTATCAGTGAAGGGTCCACATAAATACAAGATGATTTTCCAGATGAGTATCTCTTTTCTATTCAAAAGACAATTCCGTGGTATGCTGATATTGTCAATTATTTGGTTACTAAGACACTACCAAGTGATTTGTCTAGGGCTCAAAAAGATAAAATTAAAAGTGATGCTAAATATTATGTATGGGATGATCCATATTTGTGGAAACATTGTGCTGATCAAATCATTAGAAGGTGTATTTCTCAAGACGATATTCCTTCTGTCTTGCAATTTTGTCACTCATATGCATGTGGTGGACATTTTGGCCCTAAGAGGACAGCTCAAAAGGTATTAGGGTGTGGTTTGTTTTGGCCTACATTGTTTCGTGACTCTTTTATGTTTTGTAAGTCTTGTGAACGATGTCAAAAGATTGGGAACTTAGGACGTAGAGATCAAATGCCACTTACCCCTATTCTTGCTTGTGAAATATTTGATATATGGGGTATTGACTTCATGGGTCCTTTTCCTCCTTCCTTCGGTAATGTTTACATCCTTCTTGCTGTGGATTATGTTTCAAAATGGGTGGAAGCCAAAGCGACTCGAACTAATGATGCTAAAGTTGTTGTGGATTTTGTTAAATCTCATATTTTTGCTAGGTTCGGGACACCAAAGGCTCTTATGAGTGATCGTGGCACACACTTTTGTAATAAGATAGTGGAAACTCTACTAAAAAAATACGGGGTCACTCATCGCACTTCCACCGCATACCACCCTCAAACCAATGGATTGGCAGAAGTCTCAAATCGAGAAATCAAGTCTATTCTGGAAAAAACCGTCAATCCAAGCAGGAAGGACTGGAGCACAAGACTTGAGGATGCATTATGGGCCTACCGGACAGCTTACAAGACCCCTATAGGTATGTCTCCTTACCGTTTAATATTTGGTAAACCCTGTCATCTCCCTGTGGAGCTGGAACATAAGGCGTATTGGGCTGTAAAACAATGTAACATGCGAATGGATGAGGCGGGTGAACACAGAAAACTTCAATTACAAGAACTTGAGGAGATTCGAAGAGAAGTTTATGAGAGTACTAAAATCTACAAGGAAAAAACAAAGGATTTTCATGATCAAATGATTTCCCGAAAGAATTTTTCTGTAGGTCAAAAAGTATTACTTTACCATTCTCGATTGAAATTGTTTCCTGGCAAACTACAATCACGGTGGATTGGCCCTTTTGTTATCACTAACATATTTTCCCATGGTGCAATTGAGATCGCAAGCCTTGAAACTGGTAAGACCTTCAAAGTCAATGGTCATCGCTTGAAACCTTTTTATGAAGGATTTCAAGTATGTAATATTGAAGAAACCAGTTTAACTCACCCCGAGTATTGTGATTGATGACAGGAACGTCTAGCCAAAGACGTTAAAGAAAGGCGCTTCATGGGAGGCAACCCATGTAAAAAAAAAAACAAGTTTTGTTTTGCATTAGTTTTGGTTTGTTTTAGTTTTGTTTTGATTTTAGTGTAGTTTTGAACTCTTTGGATCGGCTGCAGCAAGGATACATATCATTAGATGACACTTTCCAGAGCTTAAAGGGAGCACTCCAATACCAGGGAAGTACCAATATTTCCTTTCTCTTATTCTCTAATGTCCTTCGTGTTGTTAATTCCTCTTCAATTGTGCTGAATTAGGAACAATAAGGACACTGTTCAAGCTAAGTGTGGGGGAGAGGATAATAAAATATAGAGAATAGAGAACTAACTTATACTCTGAATGTTTGTCCTTAAGAAATTTTAAGCCAAATTTTTTCAAAATTATCATGAAATCTAGAGATTGTACTAAATGTTGTAATAAGCATCTACAAAATGTGAAATTAACTTGTTCAAATGTTTTACTCGCCCACTGCTGTGATTAGAATACATGGTTAAAATTAAGTAGTGAAATCTTTAAGAAACAAATTTACTTTGTATTTAGCTTTAGAATTGGAAGTCTAAGAGTAAGTCGAGTCCCTAAGTGAAAAATAAACAAGTTTACTTCTAGGTTATATTAGCTACTGTATACTCTTTGAAGTTGTTTGTAAAGCAATCATAACACTTAAAAAAAAAAAAAGAATCAAGCATAGCCATTACTCCAATGATTCAACTAATTGAGTTAAGAGTATTCAAACTTGAATGTTAGAGTGAGGAAGAGTCCATAGGGGTATCTCAAAACCCGGTCACTTGAGTGATGAGCTCGGGATGTTGCCGACTCAATGAACTCACTATAACGATAAGGGCGAAAAAGGCAAAAGTTCATGAAAAGAAGCGGGCAAAAACCCGTCAAAATAGATGCTTGAATAAATCAAAAGAACATGAATGTGAACATTCATTGAATAAAACATAGAAGTATAAAAGGGAGAATATCTAGCAAAGAGCTTATACTATATGCTTTTACTTTATGTTGCAAGGATTATATGTTTGCTAATATCTAATGAAGTTTAATTGGGTGTTTTTCCTTAGTGGATTAAGTATTTACTTTTGGAATAAAAATTCTTTTGCTAAACATGAGGATTAAAGTTTGTTTTGTTTAGATTAGCTATTGAATTTTGTCCATAGTAATTTGATCACAGGAAACCAATTGGGTTGAAGTAGTAGACATTAAATTACAAGTCATGAATTACAAATGAATAGATGCTTGGAATGATGAAAAGAAAGTTTGTATAATCTATGATAGATTTCTCAATTGATTTGATCCAATTGCTTGAGAACAAGGAAGAGTTTAAGTGTGGGGGAATTTGATAGAGCCATTTTATACTCAATCTTTATAGTATAAATTGTGTTAAATTATTATTGATTTTATAGAAATCATAAGGAAATGGTACTTTAATTCTATCATCGTGATAAATCAGGTTAAATGGAGTCAAGGATGCTAATTCAAGTATTTTCGAGAAGTCATCTACAACTTGGATCAAGACAAGGAATTACACCACCGGAGGAAGCACGGTTTGAGGCACGGCCAAGGTTCAAACCGTGTTACACACTGGACAAGAAGGCAAAAAAGAGGACTTTCAACAGAGAGAGACACGGGTTAAGGCACGGCTGTGGTGGAACCCGTGGGAGAAACCGTGCTTGAAGCCGTGGTGGAAGCCAGGACCAAAGAGAAGAAGGTGTGGAACATCAACCAGATGAAAGCACGGCTTGAAATCTAGCCGTGTGTCTAACCGTGGTTCACACTGGGCGTGGATGAAGACTTGAAGAATATACACAGAAGATGGCACGGCTTGATCCACGGCCGTGTGTTGGGGCGTGCCAAGCAGACGAATCTTCACTTCTCGAAATCTACTTGGAAAAGGAAAGATATTTTCGTATCTTGCTAGCAAAAGATCACATGACATCCATCTAATAATATAAATAGAGCCAACCCTAGAGGGTTAGGACAACTTTTGAATCTTTGGATCTTGAAGAACCTTGGATCATCTTGGAGGCAGAGCAAGCAACCGGGTTCATTATGTTTTTACTTTTTATTTTTGTTTTATTGATGAACATGCATAGCTAAGCTACTTTTCTAGCCAAAAGGTCATAGATGTTTAATTCTCCACGAATTGTGAGGTCTAATTGACTTGTATTTATTCTATTCTTTGCTTTCGGGTATTCATATATCTTCTGATAGTTTTGTCATTATTATCTTTGTTGATTGGTATGAATAGAGCTCTTCTACTCAATTAGCAAGTTAATATATTGTCAACTAGCACGTCAAATCCGTAATTGTTTGATTGTTCTAGTCTTAGTGACGCAATAACATGTTTGGTTATAAAAGAGATGATCGAATTCATGTTATGGAGGTGTGTGATCATGTTTAAATAGGTTATCTTATAATCTACTGGCATGAATTGGTGGTCTCTCTAGATCTTAATGCTATTGATAGATTAAATCCTAAGCGCTCGTCTAGGGTTGTTTAATCAATAAGAGAAATAATTCAAAGAGCTTGTCGGAGGTTATCGAGGAAGTAAGGAGAGATAGGTTGTTAGAGCTTGTTAATAACCATAACCAGTTTATCTAGAACTAAGAATAGAGAACATTTGCATCGATGATCAATTCCTAGAATTAAACCATCTTGATTCCTTTGGCTAGGCTTTTTATCAATATACAACTTTCTTAACTTGTTTTAACTTTGTTCAATTCACAAACCAAACCCCCCCCCCCATTTTCCTTTTCCTTTTATTCTCCTTGAATAGAAATAAGTTTAACCAATCTCTGTGGATTCGAGCCTACTCACCACTATATGCAAATTATATAATTGTCTAGGAGTAGGTTTTATTTTTGTTGGATTCGACACCCATCATTAGCCCATAGGGGGCACTTTTTGAGACAAGTTCAGTTCCAGGTCAGTCAACCCAAAGGGGGCACTTTCCTAAAAACCTTGTTCTCATGGTCAGCCCATAGGGGGCACTTTTTGAGACAAGTCCAATCCAGGTTAGTCAGCCCATAGGGGGCACTTTCCTAAAACTTTGTCCTCATGGTCAGCCCATAGGGGGCACTTTTTGAGGCAAAGTTCAATTCCAGGTTAGTCAGCCCATGGGGGGCACTTTCTTAAAAATCTGTTCTCATGGTTAGCCCATAGGGGGTACCTTTTGAGACAATCCCATCAAAGGTTAGTTAGCCCATAGGGGGCACTTTCCTAAAATCTACCTCAAGGTTAGCTCATAGGGGGCACTTTTTGAGGCATTCAATTCAAGGTTAGTCAGCCCATGAGGGGCACTTTCCTAAACTCTCCTGATTAGTTAGCTCTCGGGGCACTTTTCGGAAATATTCTTCCAAACAGTTGCTAGTCTAACAAGACGCTTCTATTGACAGGTAGCCAGCTCATAAGGGCGCTTCCTAAGTAAATTTTCTTTCCAAAGGTTGCGAGTCTGGTAAAGACGCTTCCTATTATCATTTCTCATACATTCCTACACAATGCTTAAGATGTGTCCTATCGTCAATTAGTAAGCCCATAAAGAACTTTTTGGGAAGGAACATTACCTTGAATTGTTAGGAACATCTTCAATCGTAGGATTATTAGCTCTTGGAGCATTTTCCTACCAAAACCTAATTCAAGAGGCCAAAAATGGTGTCTTTTGTTTATCTTTGTAGTCAAGTTTTTCAAACTTTACCACAAAGAGGGGCAGCTGTAAACACCCCATTTTTGCCCTAGGAGTCAATAATAATAAAAAATAATCAATTTTTAATTTTTCCCAATTTTTCCCAATTTTCCTCTAATTTAGTATAAATAGTAAAAATATTCAAAAAATAAGAATAAATAGGAAAACACATCAATTTTGAAAAATGATTTCAAAAATAGCAATAATAAATAATAAACAATTTTTACAAAATTTGGAATTTTCAAAAAATACAAAAAAATAGAAAAATCGCATTGCATATATGCAATTTGCAAAATTAGAAAAATCAGGAAAGTGGGCTAGCTCAGTTGGTCCGGACCATGGGCTAAGGCGCGCGGTGCGGGTGCGAGGTCAGGGGTTCGAAACGCGGGGGAAGCAGTTTCCGCATTTTGCAATTTTTTCACTTATCCAGGACACGTGGCAGCATCCGATTGGCTGGAGGAAGCGCACGCGCCGGGCGCGTGATCGTCTCGTACCTCGAGCCCGAGATCGCCAGTAGAAGAGAAAATTTGAATTTCGGCCGTTTCGATTCGATTTTTTGCACAAATCCAACAGATCTTCAACATAAATAAGATAAACATTATCTAATTAGAATCAAATCACAATAAATCGAGGGATTGACACAAATCGGAGTTGGTTTTTCTAACCCAAAATCCGATCAACTTCAATCGAAGGAAATCCGAGCTTATCCAACTCGATTTCAAGTGCCTATAAATAGAGGAGGACAGGAGGAAGCCAAAACATGAAGAAAAAGTGAGAGAAAGAGAGAGAAAGGAGCGAATCGGAGTACGCCGGAGAAGCTTGAAGCCGAAACCACCGACCGGAGTTAGAGCCACCGCAAGGAGACGTTCTGGGAATGAACCGCCACTACCATTAGATTCAGCAACCTCGAGAAGCTAGGATTCGACATCTCACCCACTGCAAAAGGCCACCGCAACGCCGTGAACGAGCCTTCCCCGCCGCCGTGTCCGATCGATCCGACCTGACCCGATTCGACCCGACCGACCCGACCTACGCACTGACCCGAATCCAGGTAAATCGGGTTTTCCAGATTTTTATTTATATTTATTATTTTGTTTATTTATTCCGAATTTATTATTTTTTATTTATTATTTTGTTATTTCTTTAGCCATTTATTTATTTGTTGGTTTAGGTTTTATTTTCAATAAATAGGAAAATGTAGAAATTAGGTTTTTTAGGATTTAATAATGTAAAATAAATAATAAAATATAGAAAAATAATAAAAAAATATTAGGAAAATAATAATAAAATTTTAGATGTCAAAATAGGATAGATAATAAACCAAAAATCACGAAAATCAATAAAAATTCCCAAAAATGCCAAAAATAACAAAAATTCCCAAAAATCACAAAAATCCACAAAATTCTCAGAAATCACAAAAATAACAAAAAAATCATAAAAATCATAAAAAAATTCAAAAATTATAAAAGAATCATAAAAATGAGTTTTAGCACTTAGAAAAATCCTGTTCTACAAATAAATCCAAAATTTATGTTTTCCCTAAAATCATTTTCAAAATAAAATCAAAGCTTAGGCTTAGAAGTTTTTTTTTAGAAAAAAATCCCCAAAATGGTAAGAACATAAATCAAAATAGATTTCAAAATTAAAATTCACAAACCAACTTAAGGTTTTCAGAAAAGCGAACTACGACTTGTTTGATCCTGAGTAGCAGGTACGTAGGCACCCATTCGGGTCAACCCATAAAATGAATGAAAAATCATTTTCTTGAAATAATTCAAAAACATAATAAAAAGTAACAGAAACTAAATAGAAACACATTTCTAAAGAGAAACAATTTCAAGAGATTAGGTGGTAACCGTAATGGTTTTAATAGGTTAGCATCTGGACTTAGAAACTCTGGTTTTCCCTTTTCCTCTTTTCACAAAAACGAGAAGAGGAAATCACGACGACTGGTGGTCCAAATTAAGACTAATCCGCTCCTTTAGTCTTAATTCAATTTTCCCAACAACAGTTGGGTGGCGACTCCAAAAAAAATCAAACGAAATTCCTAACTCAAGTCGAGGATCTACATTAGATGAGCATAGGGTCTAGTCTAGATCGGATTAGGAATGGGAATTCAAAAATTAGACTCGACAATGGTAAAGGCTTTTTACAGCCTCATTTGATTTGGTATTATGTCTCTAACAAGAACACAAGGGTTTACCTCATGAACTTTCACTTGTTCATTCCCCTAAAGTCATCTTACTTTAGTAACAATTCAAGTTGTGGCATGGAAGCTCTAAATGACAAGACGAAGCCATAAGTCAGTTTGCAGTCCAATAAAAAAAGCCATGATCCATAGCACACTATTGTTAGATCTAAGGTCATGGGAGCCCTACTAAAGCTTACTTTCCTTGCAGTCCAATAAAAAAAGCCATGATCCATAGCACACTATTGTTAGATCTAAGGTCATGGGAGCCCTACTAAAGCTTACTTTCCTTACTAACCAGTTACTAATGAAAAGGGGGGGGGGGGGGGGGGGGGTGGGGGAGGAGCTTGGATAGATAAGGTAAGTCAATGGCCTCATAACTCTCTTGATTCTCCTTCACAAATCTTAGAGTCAAGGATGAGATTGTGTATATTAATTGCCTTCCTTATCTAGTTCACCTTCCCTCTCTATAAATACACGATTAAGCTTCCAAGTAAAGGACTACATTTTACTACCCTAAACTCTCTTGTTACTAGGATCCTACATCTAACTAACTTGAGCGTTGAAATCGCCATGACATAATTAACTCCAACACCTCCATAACTCTTTTTCTTTATCTTGTGTGAGTCATTTGCTCCCTTAACAAGATCAAGTGACAACATTTGGCACTATTTATTTAGGGAAAACTTTAACCACCACAATAGCTAATGAGAAAGCATGATTGAAAAACACTAAAACCTCACACATTAAACAAACGTAAACCTAAAACCTTGGCATCACCTCTACCTCCTTACTCCCATTGCAATAATTAGTGAGGCCATAAGGAGACAATGATAGGTTAGCATGATTGGAGTAGATGCTAACTATTCTTATGGTTGAAAATGTGCAACTTCATGTGTGTGTAGATGAATTAGAGCAACAGGAGCACCAACCTACTCCACAAGCAATGGCGTAAGATGATGATTCTACCTACACTCATTCATCACCACCACCACCACCACTACCAACTACTATACAACCCAACAACACTAATTCCCTTTTATAGTGATATAGGTTTATCCAACTATTGTAAGATCACTAGGCAAGTACACCTATCGATTTTTATAGTATAGTGAATAATAATATTGAGTGTCTCATAGGTACTATAGTACTAGTAATTACCCTTCTCTTATTATCTAATATGCAAAATCTAATAAAGTAAGTAGCAGGTAAATTTTAAGAAAATAACAATTATTAAAGTCATACCTGGATATTGAATCCTCTTAGAACTACTAATGTAATTAACTAGTTAATAATCAATTCCATTATTGTATTCTTGGATCGTGAGAATTCCTAAATTGAACCAACAGTTCCCTTGAATCTACTAATCCTTAATTCCATGGCGATTAATCAAAATCTTTTCCTAATTAAAATCTCTAGAATCACGTTACTTTCACTCTATGAATTCCACTATTATGTTTAATCTTAATTTAGGAGAATTATGTTGTCCTATCTCTATGATTTTGTGCAACTCCTTTCAATTATGCTAGATCAATTTAAGTATAGGATCTCTTGATCTCTATATAAGAAATTAGACTTCAAATTAATACGCCAGCAATATTAATTTGAAAACAATAGACACACATAATTGGATCACAAGAATATCAATAACTTCATTGAATAATATATCAGAAAATTACATATTCATTTTAGGGTTCATCGTACCTGAGTATAAAAAGAAAATTAAGATAATATCATATTGGAATTAAAAGCAAAAATATAAAAATAATGCATAAAGAAGAACAACAATAAAATAGAAATAACAATAAAATCTATAACTACACTATTACTAATTCTAAAACTTCTCCATATTGTTTGTACTCTATACTCCTTTTATAATGATCTAATGTATCTTGAAAAGGCAAGTCATATTTTTATGGAATGGAAAGTTGAATCTTCATAAAATAGGAAGGTTGCCTTCAACTAGTAGGAAATCGCTTCTTCAATGTTGTTTATTAACTAGGAAAGTAATCTTCAACAACCATGATAGAATAAGAAAGTGGTATTTTCATGTGACATGGCTTTAGACACGACTATGTAAATGCCTATGTAACTCTTAGTAATAATTTTTCTCAAAAAATTACAAATTTGCTTAGACATGATATCTTACATAGCCATGTCTATGGGTGTGTACTTTTGTATGACCTCTAGCATTACCATGTACTTAGTCCTATAACTTATCCTTCTTTACAAGCTTGACGTGGTCTTTGACACAAGGCATGTCGATGGGTGTGTCAAACCATTCCACTTCCATAATTTGTTCATTTTAATTCCAATTTGCATAAAACATGTGTGAATTTGTTTCTTTTAGTTTAAAGTTGCCTTTTAAGACTTGGTTTCAAAATATAAGCCAATTAAGTGTAATATTTATTCAAAATATAAGAAAAATAAACAAAAAACTATTGTAAATATTACAAATAATAAGTATTTGATAACATCTATCATGTAGCTCTCCCAATTCATTGCCTTACCCAACCATGCTACACCTTAGAACAACTAAATTAAGCCATTTGAGGCTTAGTCACATCATTCCTTGAATGATGCAAACATTAGCAACTTGGAAAAATAGATAAAATGGTTGTCTAACTTGAGGGACTCAAGGAAGGATGATGCTTGGGGTTAGTTTTCATTTAGCCGATCTCCAATCTCTCATGATATCCAAGATGAGGCCCTACCCCCAGAAATCAAAATCCCCATGCTAGAATTCTATGATGGGATAACTAACCTAGGTGACCAACTAAATTATTTCATGGCCTAAATGAGGCTCCTCAATTGCAGCTATCCTATTGCTCGTAAGGTCTTTCTAAGCACCCTCAAGAAGGTAACTTGGACCTATACAACAACTGGGAGCCGTACTCTATCTCCAGCTTCAACAGCTTAGCATGTAGTTCCACTAGCACTTCCTAATAAGCAAAATGATAGTGAAGCACTCATCTTGCCTTAACCTCCTTAGGTAGTTTGACCTTTGGGGAATTTTTTGATTCATTATCAAGGAAGGCAAAATTTTTTATGAAATTCATTGAAGGGTCGTGAAGTTTATCACCATGGAGGATATTATTAAGGTTTGGAAGGAAGACGACCAGAGCATATCAGACAAAAAGACTAACAATAAGGATCAAGCTTTTATCAAATATTAACTCAATCCCTAAAAAAACTAGGGGTTATCTCTCAAATGGAAGTTTGACAAAAAACACATTATTCCCTTTTAAGCGTTCTACACCCCCTCAATAAACCTAAAGGCTAAATACTCCTACAGGTTAGTGGTATATGTAAACCTACTCTTTAACACGAAAAAAAGTGTATTTATACTAGCAAGTGTGTCTAGTCTAATTTTTGAATTCCCATTCCTAATCCGATCTAAACTAAACCCTATGCTCATCTAATCTAGATCCTCGACTTGGGTTAGGAATTTCGTTTGATTTTTGGAGTCGCCACACAACTGTTGTTGGGAAAAAGTGAATTAAGACTAAAGGAGCGGATTAGTCTTAATTTGGACTACTAGTCGTCGTTATTTCCTCTTCTCGTTTTTGTGAGAAGAGAAAAAGGGAAAACCAGAGTTTCTCAATCCGGAGGCTAACCTATTAAAACCTGTACGGTTACCACCTAATCTCCTAAAACTGTTCATCTTTAGAAATGTGTTTCATTGTGTTTCTGTTAATTTTTGTTATGTCTTTGAATTTATTTCAGAAAAAAAGGATTTTTTCATTTATTTTATGGGTTGACCCGAATGGGTGCCTACGTACCTGCTACTCAGGATCAAACAAGCCGTAGTTCGATTTTCTGAAAATCTTTAGTGCATTGGTGAATTTTAATTTTGAAATTTCTTTCGATTTATGTTCTTACCATTTTTTGGATTTTTCCTAAAAAAACCTCTAAGCCTAAGCTTGATTTCATTTTGAAAGTGATTTTTGTAGGGAAAACATCAATTTTGATTTATTTGATGAAAATGATTTCTCTAAGTGCTAAAACTTATTTATTTATCTTTTTATGATTTTTTTATGACTTTTTATGATTTTTGTTATTTTTGTGATTTCTGAGAATTTTTGGGGATTTTTGTGGTTTTTGGGAATTTTTTTGTTGATTTTCGTGATTTTTGGGAATTTTTGTGATTTTTGTGATTTTTTTGGGAATTTTGTTAATTTTCGTGATTTTTGGGAATTTTTGTGATTTTTGTGATTTTTTGGGAATTTTGTTCATTGTCTATCCTATTTGACATCTAAAATTTTATGATTTATTTTCCTAATTTTTTTTATTTATTATTATTATTATTATTTTTTATTTTTATTTATCTATTTATTATTATTATTTTTTATTTTTCTACATTATTAAATTCTAGAAAAATCTAATTTCTACATTTTCCTATTTATTAAAAATAACACATAAATAAATAATAAATAACTAAATAACTAAATAACAAATAATAAATTACTTAATTAATTCAGAATAAATAAATAAAATAAAAAAATCCGGAAAATCCAGCTTACCTGGATCCGGGTTGGTGCGCGGGTTGGGTCGGTCGGGTTGAATCGGGTCGGTCGGACACGGCAGTGGGGTTAGCTCGTTCACGGCGTTTCGGCGGTCCTTTGCGGCGGGTGAAGTGTCGAATCCTATCTTCTTGAGGGTGCTGAATCCGATGGTGGTGGCGGTTTACTCCCAGAACGTCTCCTTGCGGTGGCTCAACTCCGATCGGCGGTCGCAACTTTGGGTTTCCCCCGATCTACACTCTTTTCTCTCTCTCTCACGATTCTGATCTGTTCCCTTGCTTCCTCATCTCCTCCTCTATTTATAGGCACTTGAAAACGAGTTGGATAAGCTCGGATTTCCTCCGATTGAAGCTGATCGGATTTTTGGTTGAAAAACCAACTCGATT